>CM056051.1:330938990-331009318 GCA_029574335.1 Rana kukunoris | reverse complement strand
TTCCTTATAATGAAGAGGTAAGTAATAAAAACCCTGGACAGAGGCGTGGCAGTGGACGTGGTATACTTGGATTTTGCAAAAGCGTTCGATACAGTTCCCCACACACGGCTCATGTGTAAGGTAAGGTCTACAGGATTAGATATATCAGTTTGTAAATGGATAGAAAACTGGCTGAAAGACAGAATTCAGAGAGTTGTGGTTAATGATTCTTACTCTGAATGGTCCAAGGTTATCAGCGGTGTACCCCAAGGTTCAGTGTTGGGTCCCTTACTTTTCAATATATTTATAAATGATATTGGGTCTGAGATCAAAAGTAACATTTCTGTTTTTGCAGATGACACCAAGCTATGCAGTGGAATAATGTCCTTGCAGGATGTCTCCAATTTACAAGCCGACCTCAATGCTCTGTCTAATTGGGCGACTAAGTGGCAGATGAGGTTTAATGTTGATAAATGTAAAGTTATGCACTTGGGGGCTAAGAATATTCATGCATCATACATGCTAGGGGGAGTACAACTGGGGGGATCTGTAGTGGAGAAGGATCTGGGGGTTTTAGTTGATCATAAGCTCAATAATGGCATGCAATGCCAAGCTGCGGTTTCCAAAGCGAGCAAAGTCCTTTCTTGTATTAAGAGAGGTATGGACTCCAGAGATAGAGATATCATTTTGCCCCTGTACAAATCATTAGTAAGACCTCATCTGGAATATGCAGTCCAGTTTTGGGCACCAGTTCTCAAAAAGGATATCGGAGAACTGGAGAAAGTGCAGAGAAGGGCAACTAAACTGATAAGAGGCATGGAGGAGCTCAGCTATGAGGAAAGATTAGAGGAACTGAATTTATTCACTCTTGAGAAGAGGAGAATAAGGGGGGATATGATCAACATGTACAAATACATAAGAGGTCCATATAGTGAACTTGGTGTTGAGTTATTCACTTTAAGGTCAACACTGAGGACAAGGGGGCACTCTTTACGTCTGGAGGAAAAGAGATTTCACCTCCAAATACGGAAGGTTTCTTCACAGTAAGAGCTGTGAAAATGTGGAACAGACTCCCTCCAGAGGTGGTTCTGGCCAGCTCAGTAGATTGCTTTAAGAGAGGCCTGGATTCTTTCCTAAATGCACATAATATAACTGAGTACTAAGTTTTGTAGGTAAAGTTGATCCGGGGTAAATCCGATTGCCTTTCGGGGGATCAGGAAGGAATTTTTTCCCCTCCGGTAGCAAATTGGATCATCGCTCTGCTGGGGTTTTTTGCCTTCCTCTGGATCAACTGTGGGTATGGAGTTGGGTGTATGGGAGGATGTACCGTGTTTTACTTTGTTTTATTTTTATTTTATTTTTTTATGGTTGAACTGGATGGACTTGTGTCTTTTTTCAACCTGACTAACTATGTAACTATGTAACAGGATCATATGATAAGTCCTGAGGCATTATACACATAAATGTCCCTTACAGGATTTTTAGATAAAGTGAGATCATCAGTTTGTACAGGGTAAGTGATTGTCTGGGTCCCAGACAGAATATAGACCTATTAAACATTACCACTCAGTTTTAAACAGGATTTACGTCTATGGACACTATTTGAACTATTCTAGGCATACTACAACAGAATTTTATTGTTAGATTACACTTTGACTATGAAGCCGGTATACACATATATACATTGATAAAGCTTTTCTACGCACTCTCTATTATTAGACTATGCATGTGATACACTCTACACCTTTTTCATATTTATCTAGCCAATTTTATATAGGCTTATATTACTTTACCGTATACTATAGTATCACATGTTATGTACAGGAAACACACTTTTAAGAGTGACCAGGTTTTGGATTGGGCTGCCGGAGGCTTTCTACCCAATGCCTTGGCTACTGGGGCCCTTAGGCTATTAGCTCTTCTCCCCAGAACACACTTTAATATTTGCTAGACATTTTTATTCTATGCCTGAAGTACACATTTAGACTTTTTTTTTTTTTTTAGAGGATACCCTTTTCTTTTTGTAGTGCTTAAGTGAGGGATAGGAGACTTACTGGCCAGGTATGTTCCTTTCTTTGACTGGCACAACCACTACCCACTTGGAATAGTGATCCACCATAGTGAGAGCATATGAATACCTGGACCGGGTAGGCGACAGCTTGACATGATCCAAGGCGACCAATTGGTTAGGCCTCTCGCTCTGGATGAAATAAAGAGGTGCTCGCGCATTCTTGCGACCATTCTTGGTGATATTGCAGACTGCACACTCACTGCACCACTTTTCAACGTCGCTCCTCATTCCAATCCAGTAGAACCGGCGTCGGCTGGTGGCTTCTGTTTTATGGACCCCAAAGTGTCCTGACTGGTCGTGGTAGGCATTCAATACCATGGCAGCGTCTCTCAGAGGGATCAGAATCTGAAGTAGCCTTTCACCTGACACTGGGTCCAAGAAGTTCCTGTACACCATTCCTTTGTGCACAAATAGTCTTTTCCTCTGACGCCACAATCGCTTCAATTCGTAGTCCTTCTGACCCCGTCGTAACCGGGGAGGTACCCTCCTGGTCAATAAATACTCCTGCAGATCTCCCATAGTCTGACTTTCTTCCTGTAGGGTCCTCCAGGTATACAGGTGTTCCTGGATTGCTTTAGACCCAGATTCATTCCCCTCGCGGGTGACGACCACATCCTGATTCACAAATCTTTGATAGAAGGGAGGCATCTCCACATCTTCCCACCTGTCCTCCACTGGGGGATCTTCGCCCGGAGCCATGCGTGATAGTACATCCGCATTAATATTAGACTTGCCACTTCGATACTTGATAGAGAAGTCATAGTTGGCCAGTCTGGAGGCCCATCTTTGCTCAAGGGAACCTAGTTTAGCAGTGTTCAGGTGAGCCAGGGGGTTGTTATCGGTGTAGACCGTGAAGGAGGTGGCTGACAAATAGTCCTTAAATTTTTCGGTGACTGCCCACACGAGGGCCAGGAGTTCTAACTTGAAGGAACTGTAGTTAGAATCATTCTTCTCAGCTCCTCGCAGATTCCGGCTGGCGTAAGCGATCACCCTCTCTTGTTCTCCCTGCATCTGGGACAACACTGCACCGAGTCCTTCGAAACTGGCATCTGTATACAGTCGGAAGGGCTGAGTATAATCCGGATAAGCCAGGATGGGAGGCTCTGTCAATAGATGTTTTAGAGCCTGGAAGGCCACCTCTTGCTCTTTGGCTCATTCCACCGGCAGCTTCCCATTATAGTTCCCCTTTGCCGTACCTCGCAGGAGAGAGGTCAATGGCTCGGCAATTTGTGCAAAATGAGGAATAAAGCGGCGGTAATATCCCGCAAATCCTAAAAAGCTCTGAATATCCTTAACGGTGCGTGGGATACGCCAATTCTTGACAACTTCGACTTTAGCTGGATCAGGTTGGACCCCCTCAGTACTGACGACGTGGCCCAGGTAATGTACTTGTGGCATGAGTAGATGGCACTTGGAGGGTTTGACTTTCAGACCATGCTGGATCAGTACTTGGAAGACATCGGACAGGTGAGTCAAATGTTCCTGATAGGATTTGGAATACACAATCACGTCATCCAGGTAGAGTAGGACACTCTGGAAGTTAAGGTGTCCCAGACATCTCTCCATCAGCCATTGAAAGGTAGCCGGGGCATTGCACAGCCCAAAGGGCATACTTTTAAATTCGAAAAGACCCATGGGGGTGACATAGGCTGTTTTCTCCCTGTCTTTGACGGCCATGGACACCTGCCAGTATCCGCTGGTCAGATCCAATGTAGAGAAGTAGGCCGCAGAACCCAGCACAGTGAGTGACTCCTCAATCCGGGGGAGAGGGTATGCGTCTTTATGGGTGATGTCGTTCAATTTCCTGTAATCAACACAGAAACGGATGTTCCCATCCTTCTTCTTAACTAACACCATGGGTGCTGCCCAGAGACTCTGGCTCTCTTGTATTACATCCGCCTTCTGCATGTCGGTTAACAGTTTCTTGACGGTTTGGTACATGCCTGGTGCCACGGGCTGATGTCTTTCCTTGATGGGGGGCTTGTCGCTGGTCAGGATTCGATGCTTAATCATGGAGGTTTTTCCAAAATCGGTTGGGTGTTTGCTGAAGTCACTCTGGTACCTCTTCGCCACCTCGATGACCCCTTCGACTTGTTCTGGTGGGGTGAGAGATCCTCCTATTTGCAGCTGGTGCCACCATGGTTCTGGAGAGTTCTCAGTAGCCCCTGACAGGGTTTCGGCACTCAGCTGTTGGACCGCCTTCCGTGAAGAGAGTATGTCACTGGAGTCCAAGAAAACAAGTTGGGCCACTGGAGTGTTCTTTGGCAAGGTGGTGGCTATGCCGGACAAATTAACTAGGCGAACTGGGATCCATCCATTCACCACTGTCACTAGGCTCCTTGCAGCTCGGACCAAAGGAAAATCTTCAGATTGTATAGGCTCCAGTAAAGCCTGATAGTCCTGATTCCTTACACCAGGGCGCGCCCGACACCACAAAATTGTCTCTGTGTTCAGCTGCAGGGTCACGGACCTCATGTCTTGGATCCGAGCTTTACAGATTTCTCCTCTCCGGTTCGCGAACTTCTGTTCTGCTCTCAGAAGTTTGAGATGGTGTTGCGCAGTCCTCTGGCCTGAGGGAGACATACGGGGGAGAGAGGCATGCAAGGCATCTAAAATATCACTGAAGCAATGTCTCATTATATTCATCCCCAATATAAACTCTGTGGCCCCTGGTACTGTGACATTAGTGACAATTATCCCTTGCCCTCTAAGTGTGTGACTTCTCAGCTGAATAGTGGGCTCCCAGTACCCATGTCTGGAAATTGGTTTCCCGTCCCCTGCCATGACACTAAAATCCATATCACCTGGTTCACACAACGAATCGACATTCCAGTATTTACAGAATAGGCCCTTAGAGATGGTAGACACCTGCGAGCCTGTATCAATCAGGGCTTGCAGTTGGACACCATCTATGGTAACATTTACATAGGGGCAGGATGCAATGTATAAGGACTGTCCTGAGTACATTGGCTCTTCTGCTGGACCTGTGATTCGCTTTCCTGAGGGCCGGTCCTCGACCTCAGGGGACGCCCGTTTAAAGCCCAGCATTGCATCTTCCAATGACTGGGTTTGTTACAGTAATCACAGTAAGGCCTACTAGAAGGACCCGAGCGAGGCCCGCTGTAACGGGGAGGAGGAGCAGGGGTAGGTCTCTTAGTCACTGGAGGCTCTCTAAGTGCCCAAGTGGTGTGATTAGCCAACTCCTTTACCACCTGGGTAAGCTGGGCAATATCTTGTTTAACCCCTTGAATCTCAGTAATTGTAGTGGAGGCCGGGGTGTCAGCCACGGGCGCAGGGGCTGGTGGTAACAGTGGTGCAGGGCATGTCGCCGCACCCATAGGTTCCACTTTAGGGTCAGGATTCTCTTTAGGGTCCGCCCCCTGCTCTATAACTTGAAGGGCTAGGCGCTTAAAGGCAGAAAAAGACATATTGGGGTTCTGTACAGCTAACATCTTTAACTGCGCCTTGTCCCATTTATTTTGGACCCCTTCTATGAATCTATCCAACAATAATTTGTTACCCTGGTCAGGGGTGATATTGTCCAGTTTCTGGACTGCTTCCAGGGCATTCTGCAAGGCTACTGCGTATGCCCTTAGCGTTTTCCCCCCGGCTTTTGTCGCCTCTCGTACAGCCTGAGGCGGACCTCCGAGGGTGAGTGGGACTCAAATACCTGATGCAATCCCTCGAAGATCTGATCCACTGTAGTCTTCTCAAAAGTGGGCCAGGTTCGGACTTCCTCACGTGCAGGTCCCTGCAACTGTCCCATGAGCAACAGCACCTGTTGGTTAGGGGAGAGAGAGTAGAGAGAGAAAATGCTTTGGAAGCTCTCCTGGAAATCCTTGAGGGAAAAGGGATCCCCTCTGTAGTTAGGCAACACGGGCTTCCCTAGGTAGAATGGGGGAGCCCCACTGTCATGACGTCGTACTGGAGAAGAGGAGGGCAGCAGCCTCCGGACTTCTGAGCCAGGAGATGATCTAGACGATGATGGCTCTGCTGGAGATGAGGCCACAGGGATAGCTTGTGCAGGAGCCGCAAGAGGATCTGGCACATCACCTGCATCTGGTGATCTTGGGGCTGACATGTTGTAGCCTTGTTTGAGTGCGCTGTCACTTTAGGAAACTTTGAGAGCGATGTCTTTGAGTGTGATGTCTTTGAGTGCGCTGTCTTTGAGTGCGCTGTCCTTGAGTGCACTGTCCTTGAGTGCGCTGTCCTTGAGTGCGCTGTCGCTGTGTGCCGGTATTATCTTCTATTGCCGGACACGTTGCTATGGCTGCGCCCGGCAACTTCCTTTCGGTGCAACACAGAGTGGATTCTCTAGTTCCGGCTTGCACACTGAACAATGACAGCTAACAGTCTTTCTTTCACCTCCCCCACCACTTGTATTTGCGCCTCGCTGAGTAAATTACTTTCAATGACGCAGTTCAGATTCTGGGGGGAAGGACTTGCTTTAGTGGCTGAATGGTTAAGGCGTACACCCGAATCCTGTTTGTGACGCCAGAAAACGATGTGATGACCAGGGAGGATGAACCCCATGGCCACACACATGCTTTTGATGGTTAGCTGCTTGGTTCTTGGGCTAGGAGCCCAGGGTCTGGTGGTGTTAACCCTTAGTGAGGGTCGGATGGTATTAACCCTCTCTGTCACATGACGCCACTGTAGTCTTGATATACCCCAGGAAACTACAGCTCCGGGGGCCTCCGTATCCCCGCTAGCTAGGATGGTAATAACACAGTCCACAACAGGGGTCAATATAACGAAGGCTTTACTGGCATGAAGACAGGTGTCAAAATCTTCACAGCGTTCACACAAAGTGTCGCAAAGGTTCCACAAAACAGTCTCTAGAGGACCACACAGCTGACAATGCCTGGGCTTGGCTTATCATATATCCTTGGCTTTTGCGGCCGGATTAGTAATACTGGGCCTATGCTTGACTAGGCTGAAGAATAGATACACTTACTGAAGTGTCGGTAGACTTGAGGCTTCTCGTCGGAACGACGGATTGATTCGATAATTTCGCTGAAGTACTGATCCTATCGTTTTTTAGAAGTACTCCGCGAGTTGCTGTACTTTCTCCTGAACGGGAGGTCTCTGGCCTGCACTGCTTCTCCTCTGACTGAACTCTGCTCTGACCTGCCAGAAACTGTGTGTAGCGCTAGACTCCCCTAAACAGGAACTCCCACCCCTTATATAGACGTGAGGAGACTGAAGCCCATTGGTTGAGAGCTGAGGGAGACTGAAGCCCATTGGTTGAGAGCTGAGGGAGACTGAAGCCCATTGGTTGAGAGCTGAGGGAGACTGAAGCCCATTGGCTGAGAGCTGTGGATCATAGAGACTTATCTGTATTCCCCTTGGAACTTACATTTAAAGTTTGTTACAAGTTAAAGTATAATACAACACCATAAGGTCTTGTCTAGCACTTAGTCCTACTGACTCTCATAAACTCTGACTAAACATAAAATGGCGGACTAAACCTCTTAAAGCTATACGCACCTAATAAATATATTATCAACCATAACAGTATAAATCACATCATGACTAGCTGAGTCCCTGCAGGGGAGGCCCCACAAGCCGAGGGTATCAATCTGACAGGGCCTACAGCAAATACCTGTACTGGGACACCACACTAGCCTTCCTACTCTCTCTATCTATCTATATATCTATCTATCTGAAAAGACACTGTGGGCCAGATTCTCAGCGGCGTTACGACGGAGTATCTCAGATACCCCGTCGTATCGCCTTTTTTTTGTCTCGTATCTATGCGCGTGATGCTTAGCATCACTTTTGCATAGATACTCTTCTACATCCGACAAGTGTAAAACCATTACACTTGCGGATCGTAGGTGTAATGACAACTCCGGCCACTAGGTGGCCTTTACGTTGTTTTTTCATTTGCATATGCAAATGAGGTAGTACGCCGATTCTCGATCGCTTTTACGCCGCCCCGTCGTCGCGTACGTCGTTTTAGTTCGCGTAAGGTTACCCCAGCTTCTATGTGGAGTAACCTTACGAAGTACCTTAGGATGCCATGTTAAGTATGGCGTCGGGTCAGCGTCGGTTTTTTCCGTCGCTTACGTCGTTTTACTAACTCGTTCGCGAATAGGGAGTTGCGTAAATGATGCTCACGTTTTGAAGTCGGTTTCAACGACGCTTTCCGACGTGAGCTGGAGCATGCGCACTGGGCTTTTTCCCCGGCCGGCGCATGCGCAGTTCGTTTGACGCGGGGGCGCGCTTCATTTAAATACAAGCCGCCTCATTTGAATTACGCGGGCTTACGCTGGGCCATTTTTGCTACGCCAACGCAAACGACGGAGCAAATGCTTAGGGAATACGGCACTTGCTCTAGTACGATGCGGCGGCATAGTGTAAATGGCTTACGCTACGCCGGCAAATTTCTTAGAGAATCTGGCCCTGTGTCTCTATCTATCTATCTCTCTCTAACTCACTGTCTGTCTAACTTGACTGTAAGGCAAGCCGGAACACACTATAAGAAGCCGCCCGGGAGGCGGCCTTTTATAGTGTGGGGCGTGTGCTAAAGCCCTGAGCCCTAATTGGCCAAAGCACCCAGGCTTTGGCCAATTAGGTCTCTTTGTTTTTTGGGCGCTGTGATTGGCCAAGCATGCGGGGTCATGGTGCATGCTTGGCCAATCATCAGTGCGCAACGTCGCAGTAAATTATGGGCCGTTGCGCGTCATTCGAATTTGGCGCGAACGACCTGTTTTGTTTGTTTTCGACGAACGATCGAACGGGCAATGTTCGATGCGAACATGTGTTCGCATGGAACGCGAAGCTCATCCCTACCCAACACAGAGGTCACTCCATCACGGCCCTCTGCGGCCCACTGCCTAGAGACCGAGATGGGCCCTGAGGAATGTCTGGGAAATTTGTATGAGGCAGACCCAATACAAGCGGCCTCTCCAGATAACCGTCAGCATCACCGTCAGGAGGTACGGGTGAATGGACAAGTAGCACAAGGCCTAAGAGATACCGAGGCTACTATCACTATGATTCAAAGCCAACGAGGGCACAAAAACACAAAAAGACTGTCCATTAAATCCACCCAGGTAGTCACAGTCATGGAGACAGCCAGAAAGGGGGAACCCCCACACATCCATGCCTGCGGCCCACGGCGTTGGGGAGGTAGAACATTGGGGGTTTCTGCATGAGGTATATCCGATACAAGCAGCTAACCAAGACAACTTGCAGCAATACAGGCAGACTGTCTGGGTCAATGGAAAGGCAGCCAATGGGCTACGTGATACTGGGGCTACCATGACCCTGCTACAGAAGAAACTCATTCCAGAGAGCCAGCACACTGGAGACACCGTAGCCGTAAGAGTAGCAGGAGGACATGTGAATGTGGGGGTGATGAAGGATTTGCCAGCAGATGTACTACTGGGGAATGATTTGGCCCCCCTTGTTTCTGCGTACGCCCCGATGTGCCCCGCTGAAGCCCACACAGTGACTGCCTGTGCCCCAACCCGCGTGGCTGGAATAAACTTGCTTGCTGCTGAGACCCGGGTAAGACTACCTGCCCCGACATGTACTGTAGATCTGGCCCAATATCACAGTCTAAAATGGGAATGTGACAAGTTGGCCAGTGAGAAATCAGAGATGCAACGACACTACGTCATGTATTATGAGATGTCCCGTGGCTTGAACATTGAAATGCACAAACAGGCTGAAATTGTCAAAAGGTTAAATGGGATCTGCGCTCAGGTGGTGCCTTATCTCTCCCAAGAGCATCAGCAACAGGTTTTGGGAGCCATTGAGAGAGCAAAGCAAGTGACTGTTCCAGAACTGAATTCCATTATTCACCTTCACCATCAGCTACCGACCTGGCAGATTTAATGGCAATGCCGATGGACTGTCCAGGCAAACGGAACTTTTACCCTAACAGCAGACCGGACATCCCCAAGTTGACCCGAAATGGATCAATCCGGGTCTGCCGGAGTGTTCCACAAAAGGGGAGCAGTGTAACAGGACTATGTATTTTGCCTGTACATCTAAAATAATCATGCAGTGGGATATTATGAGGTGTAAATATCCTCTGCCTGTCTAGATGTAGATTAGGTATGCTAATGCACCTGTCTATCCCAAAGGTTAATTGATCTATTGTGTGTGTGAAAGACCTGTGTTTATCCTTAAGTGATTGAGTATTGTTCTGGGGGTTGATTGAATTCTATTAAGAAAGGAATGTGGCTTCTTTGGCCTGATGCCAGGGTGTCTACCTTGGGGCCCCCCTGTGGAGGGAGGGGGCGGAGAGTTCCATTGTTCCTTGAGTACTCACAAGTTTGTAACTAGATATAAACCAAGAAATGTACCATTAAAGTTAGTCTACTTGACCCTTCAAAACGTAGTCTGTCTCGTTTTTGAAAGGGCATGCGATGGGATATTTATTCTGTCCACTGGACCTGACTCTCCCTCTGGCTCTCGTGGATGAGACCTACTTGCATAGCAACTTGCCAGGGGAAAGGACGTCTCCAACGGCTGATACCCTCTCCCTACTTGGGTAGCCGTTACAAGGTATACTTAGCACACAGATATTTGAAGGCAAACATAGGAATATGAAACATTGCTTGGAAGTGTGGTACAAGTATCTGTTTGGCCAGAGTTACAAGCAGAAGACATGATTTTTCAAAACACAAATCTTGACTACTAACCTTTTTGGGACAAGTTTCACACATGTAGACACCCCAAGAATCCACTGTAGCACTTGTGTGGGACACCCTAAAAAGGTTGTTCTGGCGGCCCCAGTGGCGTAACCAGAGTTATGGGCGCCCGGGGCAGAATTTGTTTTTCGCCCCCCCCCCCCCGGCGCCAGCACATGACCACATACGCCCAATCACAGGGCGCCATCTTCCGCAAAATGGTGGCCGTGTACCGTACTCGCTTGGGACACAGTACAGTAGGGGTGCAACGGATCAAAAAACTCACGGATC
Source organism: Rana kukunoris (assembly GCA_029574335.1). Taxonomy (NCBI): domain Eukaryota; kingdom Metazoa; phylum Chordata; class Amphibia; order Anura; family Ranidae; genus Rana; species Rana kukunoris. The sequence continues at coordinate 330,998,329 of CM056051.1, read as the reverse complement.
GGATCGATCCTCGGATCAGGATTCGGATCGGATCATTTTCGAATCAGCAAAAAAAAAACACAAGACAAACATACGTTTTGTCTTTTTGTTTATGACATTAGTAATAATAGGCTAGCCAGTAGTTTAACATTGTCTCCATGTGACATTAGTAATAGCCAGTAGAATAACATTGCCCCCACATGACATTAGTAATAGCCAGTAGTATAACATTGCCCCCACATGACATTAGTCATATAGCATGATCCAGCAGCAGCTTGTGCATCACATCAGTATGGATGCAGTCTGACCTCCTAGCATAGAGAGTGACCTGATCACTGCAGTATGAGAGGGATCTTCTGATATCCCCAATAGTGGCATTCTACATCATATGTGATCAATACCCAGATACACTGCCTCTGATTACCTAACTACAGGAGCCTGGAAAGAAGTATGCTGGGACTTGTGGTCCCCCTGAACACATGACATGACATTCTACATGTACCTTACACAGTGTCATCAACAACCAGATACACTGTCTCTGATCACCTAACTACAGGATCCTGGAAAGCAGCATGCTGAGACTTGTAGTCCCCCTGAACATATGGCATGAAATTCTACATGTACATGACACAGTGTGATCAATAACCAGATACACTTACAGCTACACTGCCTCTGATCACCTAGCTACAGTACAGGAGCCTGAAAAAATCTGCATGCTGAGGTAGAGCCCCCCCCCTCTCTCTCTCTATCCCCTCACAGTCACTTACCCTGAATGCCGGAGGTGAGACGATGCCGGTGAAGAGCTAGCAGTTGGTGAGAGGTGAGTGTGAACCAGGAAGTCACGTGACTGAGCCGGCACCCGCGGGAAACACATCATCGGCCCGTACACTGGTTGGCAGCTATGGCATCAGCGCGCGCTCTGGTAGGAAGAGATCCACGAGCAGAGTAGTGATAACGTTATCGCGCACCGCTGCCGGGTGTACCAAGATGGCCAACCGCTCCGGAGCTAGGCCAAAGCGTTCCGCGGATCGCAATCTGTGACACGGACGCCAGGATTTCACCCCCCTCAATTTTTCGCCCGGTGCGACAGCCCCCCTTGCCCCTTCCCCCCCGCTACGCCAGTGGGTGGCCCACACTAGTGCTCCTAAGTGCAGATGTGTAAACAGCTGCTAAGTGTCCCCTCCTTTAGCCCTGGTTCACACTGGGCTGCGGGAGTCAACTCGCGCGATTTTACTCCCTCTGGCAGTCCCAAATTTCGGCGCGATTTAGGAGACATCTGTGCAGGTTTCTGCACAGATGTCAATGTACTGTAAATCGCGTCCTGAAATAGCAAAAAGTAGTACAGGAACTACTTTTTGAAATGCGGCTTCGCACCGATTAGGACGATGTCATTGCCGGCAATTGCCGCGGATTTGAGATGCGATTTCACATGTGAAATCGCATCTCAAATCGAACTAAATCGTACCCAGTGTGAACCTGGGCTCTCACTGATTCAAGTTTGCATTTCATTCTAGTTACAAATACATCGCCTAGACAACAATGTAATAACATTTATGGAATACAAACAGGCATGCCCTGTATCTTCCAAAAACATTGGCCCAGATTCACAGAGCGATTACGCCTGTGCAACAGGAGATGCGCGTGCGTAAGTCTAAATGTGCGCGTGCGTTTCGATGCACGGCATCCCCGAAACGAGATACGCAAGAAATCTACTTTTTTTTGTCCAGCGTAATTTCGTTGGACAGGCGCATCCGTCCGCGCAAAACTGCGCTAGACAGACCATTGATTTGCTAGTCAAATATGCTAATGAGGGACTTACGGGGATCCACAAAAGAACGTTGGGGCAGCGCAGGCTACGCAGTGTGCGCAACAGCAAAATGTCCTGTCTAAAATTAGATCATATAAAAGCTGGTCTAAAAAGAGAAAAAACGTCTACATGTTAGATAAAGCAACACTGTTAGTGAGGAGCTCAGCAGTCACACGTGTTGCACAACAATCTGTATGCCAACATGCCAGGGGCATCGTCGCGCATAGCTATACTACTGACTTTAGATGAGCAAAGAAGGAGGAGGGCACGGAGGATGGCACGGGAGAGGATATACCGCACACGCATAGACCTCTTTGGCATGAGTGATTCTGAGGTGTATCGCATCTTCAGATTCACCCCTCATGCCATCATGGAATTAACCACAACCATGCAGGAGGACATCACCAGCCCAACACAACACTCCATGTCCTTGTCAGTGGCTCTTTTCAAAGAGGAGTGGTGGCTGGGATGTCACAATCCTCCATGAGCAGATGTGTGCACCAGGTTGTCCCAGCAATCCTCAGACGCATGGCCAACCAAATCATCAAACCAACCACTGAGGACCTGCGGCTGAAGGCAATGACAGATTTCTACAGAATTGCCAGATTCCCACGCACCATCGGGGCCATTGATTGCACACATGTGGCACTCCAGCCCCCCCATGAGACAGAGCACATGTACCGCAATCGGAAGCATTGGCATTCCATCAACGTACAGGTGATAGTCGATGCCCAAGGCCTCATATGGCACGTCCGTGCCAAACACCCAGGGTCCAGCCATAACAGCTACATCTACAATCAAAGCCACATCCGAATGGAATTCGATCAGAACGTGTATGGGGCCACCTGGCTGGTTGGTGAGTGACATGGGTGGCAGGCATGACTGTACCCCCCATGATGCACACATCACAAGGGGCACATGCATGACTAACATCCTCCTGTCTTTTCCCTTACAGGTGACTCTGCATATGCACTGGGACCCCATCTCATGACTCCTATCCGGAACCCCCAAACCCCAGGAGAGGAAAGATACAATCAAGCACATGCCCAAACACGTGCAGTGGTGAAGCGCACCTTTGGCCTCCTGAAGTCACGTTTCCGATGCCTGGATAAGTCTGGGGGTACCCTCTTGTATTCCCCAAACTTTGTGTGCCAGATCATCGTGCATGTTGCATGCTGCACAACTTTACAGTGAGAAAGGGCCTGCAGATTGACCTACGTGATGACCTGACCCCTGAACCAGACAATCCCCCCCTAACCGAGGGTCCCCCGTCTTCTGAGGGAAGAGCAGCCAGGAGACAGCTCACATTGGGCATCTTTGCACGTTAAACACACACATTAATCATGGCACAATGAGAATGCATGCATGCACACCACTGTGGTCCCTAGCACACACACCCCACATCTTCATCAAATTGGATTGGCACCAGTCCACCATGCAGGACTTGTGAGCAGCAACGCCACGCCAAGGCTCCAATTATGTCACTGAACATTCATACACCATTCACACGGACCTGGGGATCACTTCTCCCTGGTCCACCAAAATTGAGGGTGACACCCCTTTTTCCGGCAGGAATGTCACCCCCACATTCAAACAGCATTCACAACCCAAAAAAAAAAAATGACCAGCAAAATCAAAAAATGTCCAGCAAAAAAAAAAAAGGGGGAAAAACAAATTAGTGCCCTTGACGTGAGCCACGCCTGGGGCGCCCCTGGCCATGGCCCCGGCTCCTCAGGGGAGACTCATGGGGGAGGGGGAAAACCGGGGAAGGAGGAGCAGCCCCTGATCTCTGCCCACCTGGCGGCCTGCCCTCCAAGGCCACGGCTATTCTGTCCAGGGCACCACCTAGTGTTGCCGTGTTGGCCTGGATAGCCTGGGTGAGGGCCCTCACATCCTGCCCAACACCTGCTGATGTAGTCTGCAGGTCATTAAGGCAGTTTATGAAAGCCAGGGAGTGGCAGTCCAGGTTCCCCAGCGTATCCTTGATGGAGGACAGGCTCTCCTCCATCCGCACCAATGTCTGGCTGACCTGTCCCAGATGGCAGGTCTGGAGGAACTGGTCCCTTCTCAGAGTGGCGGGCAGGAGATCGGCCACCCCCCTGGTCTTCTGGGTCGCCTTCCTGCCTCCAGCTGATGCTTGTGGCCAGGGAGAAGGGGAGGCCCTTGGGAGAGAAGCCATGTTGGGGGAGGAGGGGGGGCTCCCCCTTAGGGAGGGCTGGCTGCTGCCAGCCAGAGGGGAACGGTCCTCCAACAACAATAGGCCAGTGCCTGACATGGACTCCTCCTCAAACTCCTCCTCCTCAACCTCCTCCTTCCCCTCTTCAACCTCCTCCGCGGACTCCGGCCTTGTCGGGGGGGCCTCATTAGGGGATGGTGCGCTCAGGCCAGATGGCCCTGCACCCTCCTGCACATCTGTGGAAGACACAAAACATTCACAGGTTGGAGGATCCACACACTTGCCACATATTCCCTTTCACCCCCTCCCCCACACATGCTACACACCTGATATAAAAAAAAAACGTACCTGGCACCACGGGCTCCGGACTTGAGTCAAAGCCAGGCAGGCCCTCCACTTCATGCCGATGAAAGGTCAGGGCCACCGCACGCTCCTCCGCTGTCAGCCTAACACGGCATGGTGGGCCCCTCCTGTGCCCCTGGCATGGGCAAGCATTTTGGCCAGCTTCTTTTTGACCAGACACCGGAGGTCATTAATCTTTTTATCAATCCCAGACCGGTTCCGTGTCTCCCCCTCCCCCACTGAATTGACCTGCTCAGTGATGATGTCCAAAATCTCCCTCCTCCTGGCCGGGGTGGTGTTTGCACTGTCCGGGCCGTGGAGGAAACGCCCATAATCGCTAATGGCCCGGGCAAGAATTTGTTTCTCCCCCAAAGTGAAATTTAGTTTTCTCTTTCTCTCTGTCATACTGAAAAAAAAACACTCCCAGTCAACATAAATCACTCACAAAAACAAGCACAACCAATCAAGCAAGAACACACACAGAGAGAAAACTAACACCCAAAAAATCACACAAGCACTCAGCAAAAATCATTCACAAAAACAAACAGCAACAATTAAGCAAGAAAACAAACGAGCAGAAATATATCAAACAAACAGTCTCTCAAACACTTATCAAAAAACACTTTCAAAGATCTACTAACAAACACTTGATCACACAGTACACTAATCTGACAAATACAAAACACAACGCAACTAACAACGGGACAAAAGCACTTTGTTAAATGGGAAGGGACAAAGGGATGTACTTTTGCAATGGAAGTGCGTTTTTGTCTGTCTATTTATGCTGTCTGCGTAGTCCTTAGTCCATTTCCAATTTCACTGATTGCGCCGTTCCCGAGTTGTGAGCATGCGCACAGCGGTGCTGACCATGGTCTCCTTCAAGCGCGCATGCGCGAGCCGGCCGGCCCTTTATTTGCATGGGGTCACGACTCATTTCAATGTAACACGCCCACGTCCTTCCCAATTTGTATTATTCCGCCTTACGCCTCTGAAATAACTTTACGCATGCGCAATTTTCTGCGTAAAAGCTACGAAATTAGGGTGATTACGCGGCTACATTGCGCAAGTCTAACGTAAAGGCGGTGTGCTACGCCGGTCCAATAATGCGCAGATGTACCTGAATCTGGCCCATTGTATGTAGTGGGCGAACGATGTGTCTGTAACGACCGATTACTGTGCCCACTAAATATTTTAAGATTACATTTTCTAAGGTCCAATTATATAAAACAACAACATGGAGCAACATGCAAGTTTTGAAATACAATAATAGGGACACAGGAGAAGTACTTACTTTTTTCAAGCTTTCTCTTATTACTCCTTAACTGCTCCGGCTCCCTCAGTTTGAGGTCAGACCACCTCTTTCTAAGTTGCTCCTTTAATCTTTTCACCCCAAAATGTCTCTTCAGACTTTTGACAACTTTCTTCATTATTTTGGCCTTAGTTAGATTAGGGTGGGTATAAGGCCACACGCTTGCCATCTAAACCGACTTTTTCAATATGTCCACCATTTCCGCGAAGGATATGTTAGATGCCTTGTATCTGCTCCTTGTACATGACATTTCCTCATCAGGCTCCGGGCTTGTGTCATCATTATTAGTGTTGCTCACGAATATTCGCATTGCGAATATTCGCTACGAATATTGCATATTCGAGTATTCGCGAATAACACGAATATCGCGGCGAATATTCGCTATTTCGAATATTCAAATTTTTTTCAATTTTTTTTTTAGAACAGATCACATCCTAAAGATCCCCATCGACGTCTAAAAGCATTGCTGGTATGATTAGAGACCTTGGGCCGAGTAGCTGCAGCGCTCATTTTATATTGCCGAAAAATCGCAATGCGATTATTCGGCAATAGCGATATCGCGCGATTATTTTATATTGTAATATATCACGAATATTCTGAGCCAATCAGAGTGCTCCATTCCGCATTTCTCGAAATTTCGCAATTATTTTGTATTGTAATATATCACGAATATTCTGAGCCAATCAGAGTGCTCCATTCCGCATTTCTCGAATATTCGCAATTATTTTATATTGTAATATATCACGAATATTCTGAGCCAATCAGAGTGCTCCATTCCGCATTTCTCGAATATTCGCAATTATTTTATATTGTAATATATCACGAGTATTCTGAGCCAATCAGAGTGCTCCATTCCGCATTTCTCGAATATTCGCAATTATTTTATATTGTAATATATCACGAATATTCTGAGCCAATCAGAGTGCTCCTTCCGCATTTCTCGAATATTCGCAATTATTGTGTATTGTAATATATCACGAATATTCTGAGCCAATCAGAGTGCTCCTTCCGCATTTGCCGAATATTCGCAATTATTGTGTATTGTAATATATCACGAATATTCTGAGCCAATCAGAGTGCTCCTTCCGCATTTCTCGAATATTCGCAATTATTGTGTATTGTAATATATCACGAATATTCTGAGCCAATCAGAGTGCTCCTTCCGCATTTCTCGAATATTCGCAATTATTTTATATTGTAATATATCACGAATATTCTGAGCCAATCAGAGTGCTCCATTCCGCATTTCTCGAAATTTCGCATTCGCATTCGCAATAGCGAAAATTCGCAATAATTTCATTTCCAAAAAATATCACGAATATTCGTATTTAGCGAATATATCTCGAATATTCGACTATATATTCGAGATATATCGCGAAATCGAATATGGCATATTCTGCTCAACACTAATCATTATTAGACAAATTAATAATTGCAGACACCTGCTCATCAGACTCTGCCATGTCGTCTGTGCGCCGAAAGAGAAGGAGCGGGGAAAATTTGAGAAAGAACGCCACGCATGCGTAGTGTATATTAAGCTAACACACATGTGTCGTACCTACATTCTATGTGCGCAGGAAGGAGTAAAAGCGCCAAACGTCAGACCGAAGGTATGATTTTAACTTATACTGCATAGAGATTGAGGCCTATATAGGGATAAAGATTACTAGAGTTTAGACTGTGATTAGACTGAGGATTTTTGTCTTGTGTTTTGTCTTGCAGAAATAATGAATCTATTTCTTGAAAAATAGTTTTTGATTGAATTCATTGATCGATTAGGGGAGCTGCCCGCTCTGTGGGAGACAAAAAACCCAATACATAAAAAAAGAGGGGTAAGGAATGCAGAGCTGGAGACCCTGCTTCCATTTGTGCACACACGCATGCCCCATGCAACCATCGAACAGCTGGATACTAAAATTGGGTCCTTGAGAGGCACATAGATGAGTGAGCGATTTAAGGTCCTGGCTTCTCAGAGGTCAGGAGCAGCAGCAGGGAAGGTATGTGTCCCGAAGTTGTAGTACTCCAACAGACTGGCCTTTCTTAACGACCACCTTGAAGCACTCACTTTCCAGTCTTCCCTCCAACCTTCCCTGCAGCCAAGATGATCCTTCTCTGGAGCAAGAAGAGCCTTCCATCCTGGAATAAGAACCGGACTTGGCCATCTGGAGCCAGGTATAGTATTTGCTATACACTTATTGTGATAAAATGTATGCTGTAAAATAGATGTTAGTATGGAAAAAAATAATGTTTGATCAAAAAGTGTTTTACATATCAATAGACAGTAGTGGCCCAAAAAGTTGGGGAGAAAAGAATGAAAACTTCTGAAAATTATCTTTTCTATTTATTTTCATTCAATTTGCAACAGTCATGAGCTGGAAATTGTGTTTGATTGATGAACCCAAAACTCAAACTATGTCCCTTGTTTATACACAGGAGGACATCACCCATAATGAGAGGCTGGAAAGTGCCAGGCAGGAGGAGGCCGGGCCAAGTGGCAGCCAGGAGGTGAAGGGTCAGTGGCAGAGAGGAGGTGGCAGGGGTGAGCGGCAGAGAGGGGTGGTAGGGCCAAGTGGCAGAATAAGATGTCAGGTGCCTCCCATCCGCCTTCCACAACAAAACACAACAAAATAAAAAATCAAATCATTGAGATCACTAGAAATTAAATAGTAATTTAAAATGCAAATCTGTATTCAAAATTAATATATATATATATATATATATATATATATATATATATATATATACTGTATATATATATATATATATACACACACAGGGGCAGACTGACTATTCAGGCACTCGGGCACTGCTGAGGGCCCCATGCCACTAGGGGGCCCCATCAGGGGTGCCTGCCTCAGTAAAACCAGGGACAGTATGTAATTTTTTTAATTTCTTTTTTTACATCAGTCCCTGAAATGTTACGACAACCTTTTGGTCTAAAAATCCCAAGATTATAGCTGCCCCACCTCTCCAGCACCTTTTTCAGTGTGTGTATGTGTATTCTGTGTGTGTATACTGTGTATGCATATTGTGTGTGTGTGTGTGTGTGTGTGTGTGTGTATCCTATGTGGCCCCATAATCTCCTATTGCCCAGGGGCCCCTTAATATCCTATTGCCCATGAGTTGTCAGTCCGCCCCTGTCCGGGACCATGTTGGCCCAGGACATTGAAAGCTGTGGCGGGGCCCCAGTAATCGACTGGGTCCCCAATCCTGAGAAGATCCCAAGCGAGATAGCTGTTCGGTGGGGAGTCCATCTGAGGAGAGCCAAGAGAGGCTGGCAATCCAATAGGGTCTCGACAATCCACCGGGAATCAAGGGAACTGAATACTTAGAGGATGGACATTGGTCACCTGTCTATCGGTCACCAAGCGTGGTAGGATACGCTTCCTGAAGACGTTCACAACGAAACGTAGGTCAAGGCGGTATCCATCCACGCACGCTAATTCGTCACTTCCTGTCCCGCTGGTTCCGACTACCTGCTAGCTGGAACGCACGCCTGAGATGCATGTCAGATGCCCGGGATTGATGATCTTTTCACCCATACGATCTAGCCGCAGTGCCGGGTTTTGGGGCACTACTCATAGTAAGCAGCCATTTGGCACTTTTATGTTGTTTTTACTTTTTTAAATAAACGGGTTACACTATGTTGGCATTATTTTGTCATTCCATGCAACCATTGGGATCCATCTGAGTACAAGTATACCAAGCAGCAGGACGCATCTCATTCAACAGGTTTTCCTGTACAGCTGTATGTGACTCCTTACTTTGGTATCAAATTAAGGGTCATTGTTATCTGGTAAGGAACCATTTCACTTGTGCACTTTGGGTGAAGACTGTTCTTACTGGTGAAGGTGGACCCTAACTGCGATTTTATAAGAGCACCAGCATGAGCTAATACAATCAAGATTAATATATGCAAATATACTTATCTATGGACTTTTAGAACAATTCCCGAACATTTCCCGCACATGCTTTCTGTGCTGTCTTGTTATGTTGGTTTGCACATATTAGCACAGGTTTTGCTAATTATGTTGATTTTGTGAGAGGTTTTATACCAACATCTTACTGGATCATCTTAACACAATTATCCGGAGGGAGGAGTCTAGTGATGACGCAGTCTGAGCGCCGAGGCGGCTAGACGCGAGCTCCTGCCAGCGTCTCTTCATCTAACTGACGGCGGGTTCTCGGGCTACCTCCGACCCCTCTTTGCGGTGTGTGGGATGTCCATCCCCCCCCCCCGCACAGCCTCCGACCCCTCCAACCACCGCCAGGCACCAACAACGCCGACGCAGTCAGACGTCCGCGGACAGTGGATCCCGGTCCTCCAGCCTACCTGGGGGTCTCTCTCTGGGTAAAGCCTCGCCGCGCGGTCCCGTATAGAGAACATGGGGACGGTGGAGAGCGGCTTCAGTCGAATCTGAGGGGAGCTTGCCGGAGAGGAACGTGCAGCAAATGAGTAGCGAGCCTGCCAGTAGGTAAACCTTACGCTGTCAGCGAGATTCGATGCCGCAGGAAGACTGGGGGTGACAGAGGAGCCCCCCCCCCCATCCATGGTAACCTCCTCTAGTTCATGCCTAAAAAGCAGTAAGTAAGTCAATTTTCTCAAATTACTCAACCCATCCAATTGATTGTGGAAGACTAAAAAACGTGAGTACTGCCTCCCTATCTATGTTACTATGGAAAATACACTCCGGAAAGTAATATACACTGTGAAATAAATTAGGGAGAGCAAGAAGGATACTGGTGTGTCACTAGGAACAGAAAAGCTTTTTTTTTTGTGGGGAGTTTGGAAGTTTTGGAAGCTTTATTATGTAAACTTGGTAAACCTGGTTCCACATATCCAGCAATTAGAAAACGGACATATTGAGCAGAAGGCTAGTTGGACGGTCTCACTCTCGCGCAACCGCGGATAAACAGACTCAGTAACTAAGAAAAACCGACACATTTAGCCTTACAAAATATTTACCATTTGGTTTACAGCGGTGGCAAAGGGAGACCAATGAGAAAGTGAGGAGAGACTGGCAACATACCACAAAACATACCACAAAAGCAAGGTGGATTGTAGTTGATGCTTGCTCTGAGGTGGAAAAAGGGAAAAGACAGAGCATAGAATTCTTGCCCCCCCTAATTCAGTCATATCTGATCTGATGTGTAGTAGATAGAGGGATAAAGGCAATACGAGCAGCATTTATAATCTTAAAGTGCAAGGGCCAAGGTGACATTGTTTGCTATCCAAGATTAATAAGACTCTAAGAAATCAAACAACATATACTGTATATATATATATGTATATCTGTATATATTTACTGGAGCCTAGTTGCCCCCTTACGCTGTTTTTTTTGGGGGATTACATAAGTTCTAAGCTTCTCCCATAATTCGCTTCCCCCCCTTCCCCCCCTTCCCTCCTGCCCTTTTTTTTTTGGTTTGCTGTGTTTATGGTGTTTATTGTGTTTACTAGCTATAAGTTAACGACAGGGATTTGGGGAGACTGGGGGGGGGGACATTGGAGCTACTTGGCAGAACAAAACAGATAGAACTAAAATAAAAAAATAAAAAAGGGAAATGAGTACAAGGGCAAAGGTAACGAGAGGGGGAGGAGCTTCAGCTTCAGCCTCAGCTTCAGCCTCTCGTTTAAGTTTAAGCCAAAGCCCAGGCCCAATGAACAAATTTGTAACACATGGGAACAATGGTGACACACAAGCAACGAAAACCCACAAGGGGATAAAAGCGCCCAGAGCGAGAAGGAGAAGAAAAAGGACAAAACAAAAATGGCACCGAAGAATTCAGTGGAGCAGGTCACAGTATCAGAAACTAGAAAGGGTAACGATAGAGAAATCGAACAGGAGCCGAGAACGGAAGAGGATCAACAAGACAGATCTTTATTACCAACAAAGATAGAAATACAAGGAATGTAAGGGAGCTGTGGTGGCTCAACGTGATTGGCACTGCGCTGATAAGCCATTCACCTCTGCAGCCAAGGGTTCGGATCCCGGTCTCGGCTACATGTGAATTGAGTTTGGTGGTCTCAGCCCGGCTCCCAGTGGGTGTGGGTGTGCTATGCAAGGTACGCCTGTGCTTAGTACGCCCACCCCCCCACAAAAACCACCACACTTGCACGCACACAAAATTGGTTTAAAACACATGCACTTTGGCCATGCGGTCTCTTAAAATAAAGAGAGGCGAAGGACCTACGGGGCTGGCTGGGTGTTTTTTAGAAAAATCATTAAAAAAAAATCATTAAAATCACAAATGGAGCAAATAGAGAGAAATATGGGACACATGCTTGATAGATTGGAGGAGGCGGGAAAAAATACGGAATTGAACAACCATATCATCAGGTAACTGGAGGAAGAAATTAAAGTTATAAAAAAAGAACAACAGGAACAGGCATATAAAGCGGAAGACCAGGAGAACAGGGATAGGAGGAAACATATAAGAATACGTGGAGTCCCGCAGTCCTCTCAGCCAGAAAATCTCCCAGAAATTATACGGAAAATCTGAAACCCATTGTTAGACAGACAAACAACCTCTCCACTGAATATTGAACGAGCCCACAGGATATGGAGACCAAGAGAAATATCACAAGAGAGTCCCAGAGATATCATAATAAGATTTGAAAGATGGGAAGAGAAAAATCAACTATGGAAAAATCTGAGAGGAAAATCCCCAATAAAATTTGAAGAGCATAACATCCAAATATATCAAGATCTATCACAAGAAACGCTCAGAAGAAGAAGAAACTTAAGACCCTTACTAAGGGTGCTGCAAGACCAGGGAATACAATATAATTGGGGCTTCCCCGCAAGCTTGATAGGCAAGAAAAACGGGGTCACAGCAAGACTGAGATTCATCGAAGAAATACCAGATTTCTGTCAAAAATTAAACATTCCTGTACCCACTAGTTAATGAAATAGAGATGGAGGGTGGGGGAGGGAGGGAGGGGGAAGGAAGGAGGTAGATGAGTAACAGTAAAAGGAACAGAGTATAGTAAAGAAGAGACGGGGTGCCTGGAAGCCGCGAGGGCCCCCCGGTGCTAATTCCCTAGAAATAGGGGACTTCGGGCCGGGCCGGCTAGTTCACCACCTCTTAGAGGGGAGCATAAGTGCATCAAAGGGGATGCAAGGAGAGATGCTCCATTTTAAGACCTTAGGGTCAAGGTCCCATCAAAAAGACTGGGGTACAAGAGGGTGGGGTCGGGTGGATTCGGGTACAAGAGGGTGGGGTTGGGAGGGTTCTCAGGGTGGGGGATGGGGGAAGGGTGGGAGAGGGTGGACGGAGGGAAGGGGTAGGAAAATAGGTCTGGGGGGTAACTGGGGGAGACGGCGAGGACGGGGTGGGGGATGGGGGATAGACGGGAAGGGTAGGAAAATAGGTTCGGTATTCTGTCTGAAGAGGAAAAAGGGAAAAAAAAAAGAAAAAAGTATGGCAAACGTAAATTTTATTACTTACAATGTAAGAGGCCTCTGCTCTCCAATGAAAAGACATACGGTCTTAAAAGAAATTGAAAGATACTCTGCAGAAATAGTTTTTCTTCAAGAGACACATATAACAGTAGATTCCAGGATTAGACTCTGGTCTAGGGCAGTTCCATCATGGTACTATGGCGACTCCCCACAGAAAAGATCTCGGGGGGTCGCCATAGGGATAGGGAAAAATATTAGCTTCGAGGTGGAAGAAAGGAGAGTCGACCCAGAAGGTCGATATTTATTTTTAAGAGGGACCCTGCAGGGGAAAAAATATACGTTGGCAAATATATACTGCCCTAATAAACATCCACAAAAATACCTCAGGAAGATCTTAAACATATTAATGGATTTTAAACAAGGTTACGCAGTCCTGGCGGGTGACTTCAACTTCCCACTGGAACACCATCTTGATAGGTCGTCCGGCGCACAGACGCGAGACTCTAAGCAACAGCGTTTACTAAAGAAAAAATTGTTTAACCATCAATTAATAGATCCCTGGAGAATCGCATATACAAATAAAAGAGATTATACACATTATTCATCTGTACACGACACGTACTCAAGATTAGATTATTTAATGGTAGATCACGGATTATTGGAATATGTAAATAAAACCTCAATAGGAGTAATATCAATTTCCGACCACGCCCCGGTACTAGTTAGAATACACTTCAATGAGATAGAACAGAGGAAAGGGACGTGGAATTTAAATGAAGATTTGATCGATGATTCAGAAGTCTGTGACATAGTAAAAAAAGAGATTGAGCAATATTTCCTGATTAATAATACACCGGATGTCAATGCGGCGACTATTTGGGAAGCCCACAAGGCATGCATCAGGGGTAAGTTAATCTCCCTAGGGGCAGGGAGGAAAAAAGCAAGAGAAGCAAATAGGAAAAAGATAATAAAGGAATTACAAGAGCTGGAACATAGTGATAAAAAGTGATAGTGATAAAAAGGGCCCAACTTAGAGAAACGAGGAATTTAATTAGAAGAATAAGAAAATATTTAAATGTTGCAAAAGAAAGATGGGGGGGAATAAACCAGGGAAATATCTTGCAAGAATCTCTAAAAGAAAAAAGAAATACATATATTAGAGAAAATAAAAATAAAAGATCAGGTAGGTCAAATCAAATATAAAACTTCTGAAATTGCAGAGGCCTTTCAGACTTTTTACAGTACTCTGTATTCTATTAGAAGGGGAGAAACGCAGGAGCAGAAAGAAATTAGAAAAATAAAAACTAAGGAATACCTATCGGAAGCTAAGCTACCGAAACTGTCGCAAGAAAACGCTGAGCTCCTTGAAGATCCCATAACACAGGGGGAAATCCTCCAAGCTATTAGAGAAACACCTGGAGGCAAGAGCCCAGGCCCAGACGGGTTACCGACCATGTACTACAAAAAATTTAAAGAAATGTTGGTCCCAGAGTTATGCAACTACTTTAATAAACTAGGAGAAAAGGAAGAAATTAGAAAAGAGTCTCTCCTGGCTAATATATCGGTTATCCCTAAAACAGGGAAGGATGGTACTCTTTGCTCCAGCTACCGTCCAATTGCATTACTAAATGCAGATATAAAGATATACTCAAAGATACTGGCAACAAGGATAAAATCATTTATGCCGGACCTAATAAATGCAGACCAGACGGGATTTATAAAAGGGAGAGAAGGACGGGACAATAGTTTAAGAACGTTACTGTTCTTACGGGAAGACGGTAAGATGAAACCCCCAGTCGTACTCATGTCAATAGATGCTGAAAAAGCTTTTGATAGATTCGACTGGGGGTTTATGATGGAAACCCTTGGAACCATAGGACTAGGGCCCAGATATATGAAATGGGTGGAAAATTTGTATAATTTCCCATCGGCAAGAGTAAAAGTCAACGGGAGCATGTCGTCGGCGTTTGAAATGTCAAATGGAACGAGACAGGGCTGTCCGCTCTCCCCACTCCTATATGTAATCTCTTTGGAACCATTATTGTCTAAGATTCGGAACAACCCTGATATAGGGGGGGTGAGAGTGGGAAAAGAGGAACACAAGGTAGCTGCTTATGCAGATGATGTCCTATTGTATGTGACTAAGCCAAGATTCTCCCTGCCTATCGTTATGAAAGAGATTGGAAGATATGGGGAACTCTCCAATTTCAAAATTAACCCAATAAAAACGGTAATCCTAAACTTAGGAATAGACACAACAGAAGAAATATATTTACAGAAAAAATTCCCATTTATTTGGGAAAAAAAGGCATTGACATATCTAGGAATAAAGATTACCCCCAGAGTAGAAAAACTATACGAGGCTAATTATATCCCATTAGTTAATGAATTAAGAAAGGACCTAAAAAACTTAGCAACACGACCGTTCTCCTGGGTAGGAAGGATCAATGCATTTAAAATGATGGTGTTACCAAAAATAATCTACAAGTTCCAAATGCTCCCAATAAAAATTCCGCAAAATTTCTTCAAAATAGTAAAAATGATAGTATCCAAATATATCTGGCAGGGGAAAAAGGCTAGAGTAAGCTACCTTACCTTACCTCTAAAAAAAAAAAAACGGGGGGCTTGCACTCCCCGACATAAAAAGATATTACCATGCTGTCATTCTAACAAGATTAGCCGAATGGACAAATAGCAACACTCAAAAAAAATGGGCACAGATGGAAGGAATAATAAGTTTGACACAATTAAACACGAAAATATGGATTCCACCAAAATTTAGGAAAATAGGCACGGGTGCACATAGTATAACGAAGAATGTATTTAAAATATGGGATATAATATATAGGCGGGAAAAATGGGAATACAATTCCCCATTGATCCCATTAGCGGGTACTAATTTGTTCCCACCCGGGAATAGGACACGAATGGGCAAGAACTTAGGCACTATAAGATTAGGGGATATTGTCACAGCAGGGAAAATAAAGTTGAGAAGCAACCTTCAAACACACGTAGGGCTTCAACACCTTAGCGATTGGGAATATATCCAATTAAAACACTTAGTTAGCACACTACCACTACCACTTATAGATGTCACAACGCTGAATGCAATAGAAAAATTATGCTCCTCTGGAAAGCCAATACAACATGGAACCGCGGCATTCTATGGAATACTGACAGATCTCGAAACAAAGGGAACACTGGCATGCGTAGAAAAATGGGTCCAAGATCTCGGGGAAAAGATCGAGGACCCACATATGATAGGGGCAGTTTTCAACTACGCAACTGATATAAATACCATTGAATCAAACTATAAATGTATGGTTCGCTGGCATTTGACACCCGATAGAATGAATAAAATACATCCAAATAAATCCTCCCTGTGCTGGAGAGAATGTAACCAGGTCGGAACTACAATGCACTTATGGTGGGACTGCCCGAGGGTACAGGAATACTGGAAAGAAATTTTAGAATACATTGAAGAAATCACAGGTGAAAAGATCGTACGAAAACCCTTGACCTGCCTGTTTCATGGAGCGGCAAGGGGAAAAAAAGGATATAGAGCGACTCTGGTCCCAGTGCTGCTGAACGCAGCAAAGGGACTAATTCCTAAAAACTGGCTACATGCGCAGAGTCAAGCAATAAAAGATTGGATACACTGTGTCGACCATATATCAGAGATGGAATACTTGAGGCGAATTGATTTAGGCGAAGAAACAGGAAGCAGAACAGTTTGGGAGCAATGGAGAGCGTTTAAAACATCAGGAACATTTGCACAGGCAATGATTGATTCAGATAGGCAATAATAGAAAAGTAAAACTAAAAGATGACAGACAGAACCTATTGGGGGGGGCGGATGTAGAGGGGAGGAGGGGGGGAGATAAAAGTGGGACAGGGGATAGGGGATGTGAATGGTAGAAGGGCCTAGTAAGATCATTTTATTATTATTATTATGTTGTTTTCCTCTGGCTGTTCTATCTAACTTCCTTGGGGAAAAAATAAATAAAATAATATAATTAAAAATATAAAGAAAAAAAAAAAATCCACAAGTGATGCAAGACCACAGAAGAAATGCGAAAGGCGGAACATCCGTGAGCATGACTTACGTTTTATCTCCCGGTTGTATCTGATGTGGATATAAAAAAAATAAAAAATAAATTATCCTTATTAGTTATCACACATTTTGCAATTTTGTTTGTGGACCTCAACTGGGATTTACAAGAGCACCAGCATGAGCTAATGCAATCAAGATTAATATATGCAAATATACTTATCTATGGACTTCTAGAACAATTTCCGCACTTTTCCCGCACATGTTTTCTGTGCTGTATTGTTTTGATGTTTTGCACATGTTAGCACAGGCTATGTTATTTATGGTGATTTAGTGAGAGGTTTTCACCAACATCTTACTGGATCATCTTAACAAAATTAACCATAGTAGATCACTTATTTTGTAATTTTGTTTTAGTTTACTAGCGCACCCTTGTTCCTATTTTCCATCGGTCACCTATAAACTACCTGAAGGAGATCCAGGCCAAAGTCTTTTAACCACTTGCCGACCAGCCGCCGCAGTTATACGGCGGCAGGTCGGCACGGGTGCGCGAGAGCCCGTAGCTCTACGTCGCGCTTTTCGCGGCCACTAGGGGGCGCGTGCGCGGCCGCCGGCGGCCCGCGCCCCCCGCGCCCCCCCGCTCGCCCCCGAGTCCCGTGCGTGTGCCCGGCGTGGCGGCGGGCGCGATCGCCGCCGGGCACACGAGATCGCTCGTTACAGAGCGGGGAACGGGAGCTGTGTGTGAAAACACACAGCGCTCGTTCCTGTCAGCGGGGGAAACGCTGATTTTCTGTTCATACAATGTATGAACAGAAAATCAGTGATTCCCCCTAGTAAGTCCACCCCCCCCATACAGTTAGAACACACTAGGAACACACTTAACCCCTTCCCCGCCCCCTAGTGTTAACCCCTTCACTGCCAATGGCATTTTTATAGTAATCCAATGCATTTTTATAGCATTGATCGCTAAAAAAATGCCAATGGTCCCAAAAATGTGTCAAAAGTGTCCGAAGTGTCCGCCATAATATCGCAGTACCGAAAAAAAAATGCTGATCGCCGCCATTACTAGTAAAAAAAATAAAAAAATAAAAATGCCATAAAACTATCCCCTATTTTGTAAACGCTATAACTTTTGCGCAAACAAATCAATAAACGCTTATTGCGATTTTTTTTACGAAAAATATGTAGAAGAATACGTATCGGCCTAAACTGAGGAAAAAATTTTTTTTTATATATTTTTGGGGATATTTATTATAGAAAAAAGTAAAAAATATTGCATTTTTTTCAAAATAGTCGCTCTGTTTTTGTTTATAGCGCAAAAAATAAAAACCGCAGAGATGATCAAATACCACCAAAAGAAAGCTCTATTTGTGGGAAAAAAAGGACGCCAATTTTGTTTGGGAGCCACGTCGCACGACCGCGCAATTGTCAGTTAAAGCGACGCAGCGCCGAATCTCAAAAAGTGCTCTGGTCTTTGGACAGCAATATGGTCCGGGGCTGAAGTGGTTAAGGAGGATTACCTCCGCTACCTCAATCCTAAGGAGGGTCTGTGGCAGAGACTTTTCCTCTAAGTACCAAGTGATATTCTGGCTGCCAGGTACGCTATACCCACTATGGCGGGAGTGACAAAGAAGACTAAGGCCCGGATTCACAGAACACTTGCGCCGACGTATCTCCAGTGTAAGTACAAATATGCGCTGTCGTATCTGTGCGCCGGACCCACAAACTAAAATACACCTAAAGACAGACTTCATCCCACCAACGTAACTTGCCTACACCGGCGTAGAGTGGGCGCATATTTATGCTGGACGCATGTGGCGCTCCCATTGATTTTCTATTCAAATATGCAAATGAGGGAGATACGACGATTCACAAACGTACTTGCGGCCGGCGCATTATATACACGGATAGCGTAAGTTTTACGTCCGGTGTAAAGTTATTCCCCATAGATGAGGCGCAACCCATGCAAAGGTATGGACCAGGGAACACAAGCCTACGTATTGTACGTTGGACATCTGTGAATATGGGCCGACGTGGGTCTGGCTGGGGAGTAGGTTACGTTAACGGCGTACACAGTGATCCAGCGTATCTTAGGCAGTTGTTCCGACGTGGTTGTGTGCATGCACACGGGGATACGTCCACGTCTCGATGCATGCACAGTTCGGTTTAAGTACTTCTCTGGCGCCCGGCCCATCATTTGCATGGGGTCACGCTTCATTAGCATGGATCATGCCCACTTCCAGCCCACTTCCACCTACGCCGGCTTACGCCTACGAAATATACGCCACGCTGATGCATGCTTGCCTCTCTGCGCTGCATTGGCGTAGCGTAAAAGAGATACGCTACGGCGGCATAAATGTGCGCCGATGTCTGTGAATCCGGGCCTAAGTGTTGTTGGAAGCAGGACTGTTTCCCTTTGATATGCCTGAATCTGCTATTTCTCCTTTTACTTCAACTCTTCTATCACCACAAAGTTTTGTTGTTTTTACCCGGCTGGGTAATAAAGAGCACAGAAAAAGACACCTGTCATGGAAATTCCGTTAATGCTACATCCACCATACACCCTTAGACTGGCGGAGGAGCCATGAGGTAACATGCCACCCTTCGGGGGTAGTGTTACACATATTGGGCCAGATTCAGATACATTTTCGTAGATTCTTCTTTCTGAATCTGGCCCATATTGCGTGATTCTGCCATTATTCTGAAGGACTTGCACTTATATATGCGTAACATCTCTCCAGATGTTGGCCAAAATTTGGTTGTCGACCTTTAAATCCTCCAAATGTGGGGTGCAGAGAGAGACTGCTGTGAATTATCGTGGTACAGGACTCCAGAGATTATGCACCATTAAGATCCTACCCATTCAGTTATGTGTTGGTGGTGTGAGTTGGAGATGGGATCACATTTTCATATATTTTGGTTATGTCCCCTTATTCCGTCATTCTGGTCAAATGTAATGCTAGTACTTCAGAATGTGGTGGGCCTACAATTTCCTTTGGATCCTATCCATTGTTTACTGGGTCTCCCCTTCCCGGGTATAGCTAAATCAGTTAAACGATTGATCCTATATATCCTTTTGGCTGCAAAGAGAGCTATGCCATTGTGCTGCAGTGGCGTTTTAACTAGGGGGCGAGGGGCAGCCCGCCCCGGGTGTTAAACACTGGGGGGTTCGGGCGGCCACGGCACCCTTATACTCCAAGTCCCCCGTATTAATCAGTGACAGCATGACTTGATAGCACAGCGGTTATGTGAAATCCTGACAGTGCAGGGAAAGCCTAGCTGTGAAATGGTGTGAGGCTGCCCAAGTCGGGTACAGACTGTACTGCTATCCGGGTGATACTCAGGACCGGCTGTCGCGAGTAGGAAAAAAAACAAACACTGTCTCTCGCTCTCTTGTACAGCAGGGGACTGGAGGGAGAGTGAGAGACAGTAAAGCAGTGTTGAACAGAGGACAGGAAATGATGGAGGAGTAGTAGGTGATTGGTTGCTAGGTGGTCCTAGCAACCAATCATTATCTTGTGAATAGGAAAGTGCAAAGTAAGGTAGGAACAAACACAGAGCTATGCAACATGCAGGGGTCCAGAGGTGTGGGGGGGGGGGTATTGTTTAGGGTGTCCAGAGCTGTAGGGGGTGGGTAATGTGCAGGAGTTCCAGAGCTGTGTGGGGTTATATTGTGTAAGGGGTCCAGAGCTATGGGGGGTATTGTGTAGGGCATTCAGAGCTGTAGAGGGGTAATGTGCAGGGGGTCCAGAGCTGTAGGTGGTGGGTAATGTGCAGGGGGTCCAGAACTGTGTGTGGGGGTATTGTGTAGGGGGTACAGAGCTGTGGGGGGGTATTGTGTAGGGGGGTAATGTACAGGGGTTTCAGATCTGTGTGTGGGGGGTATTGTGTAGGGGGTCCAAAGCTGTGGGGGGTATTGTGTAGGGGGGTAATGTGCAGGGGTCCAGAGCTGTGAGTGGTAATGTGTGGGGAGTCCACAGCTGTGGGGTGCTGTGTAATGTAATGGAGTCTAGAGGTGCAGGGGGTTTAGTAATGTAAAGGGGTCCAGAGGTGCAGGGTGCTATTTAATGTAAAGGGATTTAGAGGTGCATGGGGTTTTGAAATGTAAAGGGGTCCAGAGGTGCTGGGGGGTTTGCAATGTAAATGGTTCCAGAGGTGCAGGGTGCTGTATAATGTAAAGGGATTTAGGGGCACAGGGGGTTGTGTAATGTAAAGGAGTGCAGGGTGCTGTGTAATGTAAAGGAGTCCAGAGGGTTGTGTAATGTAAAGGGATCTAGATGTGCAGGGGGTTTTGTAATGTAAAGGGGCCCAGAGGTGCAAGGGGTTTTGTAATGTAAAGGAGTCCAAAGGTGCCCACGGTTGTGTAATGTGTAGCGCTACCCCCGCAGGAGCTGCTGGATAGATTTGGGTCGGCCTATTACCTGTATGAATGTCTAGGGGTATGATGATGATGATGAGAACAATGACGGAATGTCCAAACAGCAGGTGTCTTTCTGTGCTTTTATTCTTGCCAAACACGCATGGTAGGCCATATCGCCGGGGGCCCGCGATGTGCACACACCCTGAAGGTGGGTGCCGCACCCGGATCCAGCCACGAACTCCCTCGCTAAAATGGCGTCTGCTCAAGAAATACCCTCCCCCAGCATTCCCCGCGAGGGAAAAAACCCTCTGATTGGCTGCTGGCAAGAAGGCGCTCTGACCTAGACTCCACTGCTGCCCCCTGTCGCCCTGGGGTGGAAAGGCACCTCAGGAACACAGAATGAACTGACAGCACAGCCCAGCTAGAACAGAAGCGGAATTTGTACAACTCACCTGGATGAGAGCTACATAACTCTCTCATCCCCCTCTAAATTTGAAATAGCACTTGGACTGAAAGTACACAGCCGCTACAAATCTAAAGGAGTCCAGATGTGCAGGGGGTTTGTAATGTAAAGGGGCCCAGTGGTGCAGGGGGTTTTGTAATTTAAAGGAGTCCATAGGTGCAGGGGGTTGTGTAATGTAAAAGATTCCAGAGGTGCAGGGAGTTGTGTAATGTAAAGGAGTCCAGAGGTGCATGGGGTTGTGTAATGTAAAGGGGTCCAGATGTGCAGGGGGTTGTGTAATGTAAAAAAGGGGTCCAGATGTGCAGGGGGTTTTGTAATGTAAATGGGCCAATAGGTGCAAGGGGTTTTGTAATGAAAAGGAGTCCAGAGGTGCAAGAGGTTGTGTAATGTAAATAAGTCCAGAGGTTCAGGGGGTTTTGTAATATAAAGGGGCCCAGAGAGTTGTGTAATGTAAGGGGTCCAGAGGTGCAGGGGGTTTTGTAATGTAAAGGAGTCCATAGGTGCAGGGGGTTGTGTAATGTAAAGGGGTGCAGGGTGCTGTGTAATGTAAAGAGGTCCAGAGCTGCGGGGAGGGCTGTGTAATGTAAAGCGGTCAAGTTGTGGAGAGGCGGTACAAAGTATTGACAAAGAGATATTGAAGGATGCAGAGGTATGCAGGTGGCACAGTGGGGTGTTTTTAGATTTTAAAGTGATGGGCAGGGCCATCTTAAAAGCATCATGGGCCCCTGGGCAAAGTAATGCTATGGGGCCCCTACAAGCCCCAATTTACGCACCTACTCTACAGCGTGTCACTTGTGTCAGCCTGTCACTTGCCATCATCACCTGTCACCATATTCAGCGGGTCACTTGCCACCCGTCCCCTGCCACCAGATTCAGCGTGTCACTTGCCATCGTCACCTGTCACCAGATTCAGCATGTCACTTGCCACCTGTCCCCTGCCACCAAATTCAGTGTGTCACTTTCCACCCGTCCCCTGCCACCAGATTCAGTGTGTCACTTTCCAGAAGAGGGGGGCGTGAGAGGCAGAGGAGGGGGGCGTGAGAGGCAGAGGAGGGGGGTCTGAGAGGCAGAGAAGGGGGTCTGAGAGGCAGAAAAGGGGGGTGTGGGAGGCAGAGGAGGGGGGTGTGAGAGGTAGAGGAGTGGGGTCTGAAAAGGGGGGTGTGAGAAGCAGAGGAGGGGGGTCTGAAAAGGGGGGGTGTGAGAGACAGAGGAATGGGGTGTGAGAGACAGAGGAGGGAGGTGTGAGAGACAGAGGAGGGGGGTGTGAGAGACAGAGGAGGGGGGTGTGAGAGACAGAGGAGGGGGGTCTGAGAGGCAAAGGAGGGGGGTCTGAGAGGCAAAGGAGGGGGGTCTGAGAGGCAGAGGAGGGGGGTCTGAAAAGGTAGGGGTGTGAGAGACAGAGGAATGGGGTGTGAGAGACAGAGGAGGGAGGTGTGAGAGACAGAGGAGGGGGGTGTGAGAGACAGAGGAGGGGGGGTGAGAGACAGAGGAGGGGGGTCTGAGAGGCAAAGGAGGGGGGTCTGAGAGGCAAAGGAGGGGGGTCTGAGAGGCAAAGGAGGGGGGTCTGAAAAGAGGGGTGTGAAAGGCAGAGGAGGGGGGTGTGAAAGGCAGAGGAGGGGGGTCTGAAAAGGGGGGTGTGAGAGGCAGAGGAGGGGGGGTAAGAGGCAGAGGAGGGGAGTGTGAGAGGCAGAGGAGGGGGGTCTGAGAGGCAGAGGAGGGGGGTCTGAGAGGCAGAGGAGGGGGGTCTAAGACAGACCACATAGCGCTGTCCCTTCCTGCAGTCCCTCCTCTGCTCACCCCAGCGTCTGAGCATGTATGTATAGCAGCCAGGTACCTGATGGCCAGCAGTGTGGCAGCGCTGAGTCTCCCTTTAGATCCGACCAAGGGGTGTGCTCGCTGCTCTGCAGCTTCCAGTGACTCCTAGCCTCCGTCTCCCGCATTTTATTTTCTTCCGGGCTCCAGTCCCAGCCAGCCTGGCGCACTCCAAGATGCGCCGGCGTAATGGAAATTCATCGGCGTAAGCCGGCGTAATTCCAAAGTAGGAGGAAAGTGGGTGTGATCCATTCAAATGAAGCGTGACCCCATGCAAACGAATGTCGGGACGAACGGAGCATGCGCCGTGATGTGGATGCCCCTCTGCGCATGCGCAAAACCACGCAGGCTGCAACTCCCTACGATTCGCCGGCCCATCGCATAAATAAATGCGCCCGTCCAGCGCAAGAGTCTCCCATTTTTTGTTTGGCCTGGGAATACAATTGCAGGACCATGTCTCTTACAGGGAAGGAGAGGAGGAAAAAAAATTCTCCCCAGAGGATAGGGCTATAGTGATTGCTGCCATGGAAAATATGATTCGCGGCTCCATGGTGCAGAGAGTGCCAAAACCAGCAAGTCGCGGAGGGATGAGATCCTTATGAGGATAGCTTTCCAAGTGAATGCCCTTTCACATGAGGTCCGGACACCCCAGAACACCAGTAAAAAAATGAATGACCTGCGGCGTCTGGTCAAGGGCAAGCTGGCTGCGATAAATCGGCATGCCAGGGGTACTGGAGGGGGCCCACCCTGTACCATCCGCCTTACTGAGGAGGAGAAGGTGGTCGCCCGCTGCCTTCAGAGGGAGCAGGTGGAGGGAGTCGGGGACTATGACTCTGTTGAGCCAGCCATAAGGACAGGTAAGTGTGTTTTCTATACTATCTGGTGTGTAGCATGTGAGGGGGTGGAGGGGGAACATGTGACAAGTGTGTGGGTCCACCAACATGTGCATCTTTTGTGTCATCCACAGATGTGCAGGAGGGAGCGGGGCCATCCGTTGCTGCCTGGGGCCATCCCGTAACATCCCCTGAGCATCCAGTCCCTCTGGCTGCCCCCCTGGAAGAGGCCTTGTTGGATGGAAGTGGGCACACCTCAACGGAGGAGGTGGTTGAGGAGGAGGTTGTTCAGCATGACCAGGAGGTGTACCTCATTTTGGAGGAGGCGCATGGGTTGCCCGGACCATCCCAAGCAACCATCCCATTCATCTCCAGCCCCTCAGTGTCCACCCCCAACCTCTCCAGTCCATCCGATTCCGGCCCCTCAACTTTCTCCCCCTATGCAAGGGCCCCAGCCACTCCCAGGAAGACGACTCGGAAGACGAGGGGTGTTCCCCAGGTCCTGCCGGAACAGCTGGCCAGGCAGCAGGACCAGGAAAATCGCCACCTGTCAGAGGTCGTTGGGGAGATGAGGTGCCTGGCCGACAGCCTGGCCTCCTCAGGTCTGTTAACGGATGCGATTCAGGACGTTGCTGTGAACAGCGCAGCAACGGTGACCAGCCTGGGGGAGCTGCAGGCGACCACCTCAGACCTTGTGGGGGAGGTCAAGTCCCTGCGTGTTGCTGTCCAGGACCAGACTGCTGTGCTCACCGGCATAGCGGTGGCCTTTGAGGGCATGCAGGCAGCCAGGGAGGGACGTGGGGATGCTACTCCTCCACCTGATACCCCACCCCCCACCTGAGGCTGCCCCCAGGCAAGTGAGGGCCAGGAGCCTTGGCACCAGGCGGAGCCCACGCCAGGCCAAGTGATTTTTTGTTATCTTTGTTATTGCTCTGCTGAAGAGCGATTTTTGTTTTTTATTGCTCTGGTGAAGAGCGTTTTTTTTTCCTTTACTGCACACGTTCAGTAGTGCAGGGAACAGTGTGAATGGTGTGTGAATGTGGGGGTGGCACTCCTGCCAGTAAGGGGGGTCACCCTCGGCGGTTGGGGAGAAGTTATCCCCATGGCTGTGTGAATGAAGTGTGAATGGACAGCGACACCATTGGGGCCTCGACGCTGCGTTGCTGCTCCTAAGTCCTGCATGGTGGACTTGGGCTAATCCAATGTGATGTGGATGTGGTGTGTGTCCTAGGGACCACACTGTTGTGCATGCGTGCATTGTCTGTGTGCCATGCTGAATGTGTGTGTTTAACTGTCAAAGATTCGTTCCACGAGGCACCTCCTGACTGCTCTTCCATCAGCAGATGGGGTCTCTCCTGGCAGGGGGGGGGGCTGTCTGGTTGGGGGGTCAGGTCATCACGTAGGTCAATCTGCAGGCCCTTTTTCATGGAAAAGTTGTGCAGAATGCAACATGTTTCGATTATCTGGCACACAAAGTTTGGGGAATACAACAGGGCCCCCCCAGACTTATCCAGGCATCGGAAACGGGACTTCAGGAGGCCAAAGGATCGCTCCACCACTGCACGAGTTTTTGTGTGTGCTTTATTGTATTTTCTCTCTCCTCTGGTTTGGGGATCCCGGAAAGGAGTCATGATATGGGGTCCCAGTGCATATGCCGAGTCACCTGGGAGGGAAAAGACAGGAGGATGTTAGCCATGCATGTGGCCCTCATGATGTCTGCATCATGGGGTCGGACAGTCATGCCTGACTCCCATGTCACTCACCAACCAGCCAGCTGTCCCCATACACATTCTGTTTGAATTCTGTTGGGATGGTGCTTTGACGGTATATGTAGTTGTCATGGCTGGACCCGGGGTGCTTGGCACGGACGTGCCATATGAGGTATTTGGCATCAGCTATCACCTGTACGTTGATGGAATGCCAATGCTTCCGATTGCGATATATATGCTCTGTGGCACAGGGGGCTGTAGTGCCACATGTGTGCAATCAATGGCCCTGATGGTGCGTGGGAAACCGTCAATTCTGTAGAAATCTGTCATTGCCTCCTGCCGCAGATGCTCAGTGGTGGGTCTGATGATGTGGTGGGACATGCATCTGAGGATTGCCGGGACAACCTGGTGCAGACATCTGCTCATGCTGGTTTGTGACATCCCAGCCACAACTCCACTTGTACGCTGGAATGATCCACTGGCAAGGAAATGGAGTGTTGCCAGTACCTTGTCCAGTGGCTGCAGTGCATGTGAGCGGTGTGTCTGGCTGGTGATGTCATCCTGCAGGGCTGTGGCTAATTCCAGGATGACAGTAGGGCTGAATCTGAAGATGCGAGACACCTCCTCATCACCCATGCCAAAGAGGCTCATGCGCGTTCGGTATATCCTCTCATGTGCCCTCCTCCTCCTCCTTCTATGCCCCTCTGCATACAATAGTAGTGCTAAGACCATGCCTGCCCCTGGCATGTTGGCATACGAATGTGTTGTCCTGTAAGTGTGATTGCTCAGCTCGTCCGGTATGGTGCTGCTGAAGTTGCTCTATAGCTGACTTGCACACGTCTGGAGCAAAGTTACCCCTGCTTTTATGAGGGGTAAGTTTAAGCCAGGCTTTCGTGTTACGCGCACCATGCGTAGCCTACGCCAAACGCGCGTAGTTTCGGGAATTGGCGCATCTCACTCATTTGCATATTTGCATGATAATTCAATGGGAGGGCAAGATGCGCACTGCGTAACTATGCGCCTATGCCGTGCTAGCTTAAAACATTTACGCCGCTTACGAAAAGCCGATTTTTAGGCGTATATGGTTCTGGGGTTGCCGGGCATAGATACGCCACGCATATCCATTTACACCGGCGTAACGTCTTTGAGAATCTGGCCCAAAGTGTTCAGTCATTTGGAAACAAGTACAGAGCAGAGTCTCGTCTTGATTATGGGAAATGGAATGGATCGTGTATGCAAGATTGTTGCAGTGTGTCAGATAAGCTTGTCGTGGTTGGATGGAAGGTCGTAAACGGTGGTGACCGTTACACAAACGTTTTACGTAAACGAAGGAAAATTCGACGCTGTCCCGATGTCTATACTTAACATTGCGTACGCCTCATATAGCAGGGGTAACTTTAAGCCGGACATACGCTTACGCAAACGACGAAAAAAATGCGACCGAGCACAAGTACGTTCGTGAACCGGCGGATCTAGCTAATTTGCATATTTGACACGTAAATCGACGGAAGCGCCACCTAGCAGCCAGCGTAAATATGCAATTAAGATACGATGGCATAAGAGACTTATGCCGGTCGGATCTTAGCAAAATTCTGGCGTATCTTGCTTTTCGAATACAGAAAAAAGATATGCCAGCGCATCCTAGAAGTTACGCGGCGTATCTCGACGTAACTTCTTTGAGAATCTGAGCCTTAATTCTTTAATTTGTGGTTTCTCTATGTCTATATCACTCTTCTCATTGTCATTTTTTGATGGCCATATATGCTCTTATTATGCTCCTCTGTATGTCATCCAGTAACTATTCTATTTACCCAATACTATGTATTTTTTGCTTTTTATATGCCTTTTGGCATTTTGAGATGTATATTCTGTATACTGCCGTATTTCTTTTTGTACTAATAAAAATACAATTACAAAATAAAAAATTTACACATAGATGTACCAGAACTATATTGTATGCAAAGGAAATCTCAGGATTATATTGACTTGATGTAAAATGTGCTTTCTTTGGGGTGCCTTGATTCTAATAAAGGACCAGCTCTTGTAGCAAAGGTTGGGTATATTTACAAATATGGATTAAAATACATTGTACCGTATTTGCCGGCGTATAAGACGACCTTTTATACTTAAAATTTTGGCTCAAAAATCAGGGGTCATCTTATACGCCGGATGCAGACTGCGGGTGTCCATTTTTTTAAATGTGTAATTTTTTAAAAGCCGCGCCTCCTCCTTGTGCTGTTCCGTGATAGGCTCAGTGATCCTCCTATCAAGGACGTCGTCTTATCCTCAGCCTCGGACGAGAGGATGTCCATGATAGGCGGAACACTGAACACAGGCTCTGCTGGGAAATTGAGTGTTCCGCCTATCACGGAACAGCACGAGGAAGAGGCGCGGCTTTTAAAAAATGGATGCCCACATTTTGACTCACTCTGCAAAGCATAAAGTAATGAAGATCGGCGATGTGAGGTGAGGCATTGGCACGGTGAGGTGAGGCAATGACTCGGTGAGGTGAGGCAATGACACGGTGAGGTGAGGCAATGACACGGTGAGGTGAGGCAATGACACGGAGAAGGGGGGCAATGACACGGTGAGGTGAGGCAATGACACTGTATTGCTGTATTGTCCAAGCTGCATTAATATCAATTTTCATCCAATATTGAACATAGTTCAAATGTATTTATAGACGTCACTTACATTTATTATTTTCTATCTATAATTGTAGTTACTCCTGTTAACACGGCTGATCGGAACATACAAAACTGAATATTATTTATTGACGGATTGCAAACAGTCATTGAAGAAATAAAAACATGTAATAGCAGAACTGCTAAGTAATTATCAAAGCTGTAAAATAACTTTGACACTTCATGGGCAATCTTTAATCAGAGTTCTAGTATGGAAAGAGTTAACATAGATGTATGTATTTAAGAGAGAGCATTACCATTATGATATATGGCCATACCCAATAGTGTATGTATATTAAAACCATTGGATTTATCATTGTACCTAATGCAGACCTTAATTATAAAACATTTCACATATATTGTCCATTAACTAAAACCACTCTATTACATAAGTATAAAGTACTTTGCCTGTATCCTATCATTACAGTTAATGTATGTACATTTTGCAGAAGACGTCTACAGTCATCCATGGTCAGAAGAGTTTCCACTGACCAAAATGTTTACCACATACAGTGCTCAATATCTACATAAGTACTGTCAGTCTAAAGAAGCATAGAATGTTCAGAGAAATAAAGATTATTTATTTACCATGTTACACTTTCTAGTCACTACAATATTACATTCTCTAAGTGCTAAATGTTTTTGGCCAGATATTGTCATTCTATGCATTAAGATAAAAGCCTTATGTGTGCAGCAGCCCCCTTCAGCCCCTCTAATACTTAATTGAGCCCCATCTCTATCCAGCGTGTGCATAACTTACCTGGGGAAGAGATGGCACCAGGAATGCAGTGTAAGAAGGCAAGTTGACAGAGGCAGGGTGATGCTTTGGGCAATGTTCTACTGGGAAACCTTGGGTCCTGCCATTCATGTGGATGTTACTTTGGTGTCAAAGCCTCAATGGGTCAGGGCTGTTTTAGTAAAAGGGGGCCATCCTCAATTTTAGGTGGGTGGTCGTAATGTTATGGCTGATCGGTGTGTATAACTGACTTTATATACACGTCCTTTTCTGTCACCTGCTATTATACTTATAAATTGTATTTTACAATAGTGCAGAGTATGTTTGTTTTGGATAGGGTGGTTGTCATTTAGGCCCCTTTCACAATTGCCGTTCCAATCTGGTCTGTCTGTTTTCAGGTGTCCCTATGGACAGGTGGGTGTAAAAGGACTTGTTTACATTTACATACATCTACCTCCAGGTCGGATCCGGTCCAGAAAAAAGATCAGAAGAGGACTGTGGCCTTTTTTGTTTGTAGCCCAATATAATCAGACCATTTATGTTGCTGGCTGTCCATAGAGCTCAACAGGGTCAGTCCATGTTTTTTCTGCAAAAACTGAGCAGGCACAGATATGATATCAGTTCTGCTTGACTCCAATCAGCAGGGGGTCTGCTCATAGACACTGCCTCAGGCAAATGGGGCATTAAAGTCTATGGCAGCGGTATTGAACTAAAATTAATGGAGGTCTGATCAGTAAAATTTTCTTCCAGCAGAGGGCTGAATCCCATGTTTCAGATTCTTCCCATCACAGTTCCCTCTTTTATATCACAATCCCGTTCCTTCAGTGTCTTCAGTCCCTTGCATATCACCGCCCCCACGTCACATCAGTTTTCCCTTCATTTTAGTGTCTACTACTGTACTTCCTTCACCCCCCCTCCCACAGCACAACCCCCTTTATATCACCCCCAAAATATGTGTCGCCCGTTACATTTCCCCCCCCAACAGCACTTTCCTCCCATGTACACCCCCCCCCCCCACAGCACTGCCACCTTTATAATACCCTCTACAGCACTGCCTCTTCACATCACATCTCCCCTCCCCACCTGGACTTGCCCCCTTCCCTTCACCCCTCACAGCACTGTCCCCTTCACATCACACCTCCCCTCCCCCACAGCACTTGCTCCTCTTCACATCAAACAGCACTCGTCCCCTTTTATTCACCTACCCCCACCGTCAAAATAATGTGCTCTGCCCCTTCACATCTGCCCCCCTTCAAATCACCCCCCACACATACACACAGCACTGCCCCCTGTACATCACCCTCCTGTCCCCCCACCTTCACAGCCATGTCCTCTTGCCCATGCTCTCCACCTTAAAAAGTGTGATGTACAGGCGGCACAGCAGCACTGAACGGTGGATGAGAGCAGGAGCTGCTAGGGTTAACTTTTCATACTACTAAGCTGGTGATTGGTTGCTAGGACCACCCAGTGCCCTAGCAACCAATCACCTGCTAGTTAATCTGAAAGGCTAACTCATGCAACTCCCGCTCCTGTCCTCTATCCAGTGCGGCTGTGCCTCCCTCTCTCAGTTCATTGCTATCCTGCTTCCCACTCTCTGTTCTACCTTGAGAAATACAGAAGCAGAGGCCGGGGGAAAAAAGCAGCATGGCCGCAGGTCCGGATCAGTCAGGACCTAGACCTCGTTCTGTCATTTATTGAAGGGTCTATGAGAACCCTTAGCTTTTGATTTGACTACATTATTGACTATATTTGTGGTTTAATAGTGTTTTAAACTAAATTAGGTAGTACAGCAATTCATAGACAAAAACAAAGACACTTTATTGCCTCTGAGCTTTGAACTTTTCAAATAAAATCGTCATGGCCTGGCCTATGCCCAGAGTTTACTGGGATACCTTGCATGCACAGACAAGAATCTCAGTGCATTGTGCAATGATGCTACTGTGGTCATAGTGACCCTATTATTTTCTTTTGCAGTCAAATCCAGTATATCTTTATCTGTGCATCCTAAAAAAGAAGAAAACATATTTCTTACCTTTTGGATGTTCTCAGGAGAAAGCGTCATGGCTGACTGCAAGGACTTTTGAACAAATCTGCCCTCAATTACATACAGTGTAAGGCTCCTTTCACACATGCAGACCCTTCAGGTCGGCCTGTCATTTTTTTCAGGCGGACCTGAACATACACTCCATGTACCTCTATGGAGCGATGGATGTCAGCAGTGACATGTCCACTGACATCCAATCCCCTCTTATCCGCTCTGCTAAATCCAGACGTTTAGAACCCCTAATTTCCATCTGTCTGGTGGATCAGATTGGATAAAAACAGACAGGTGGTCCATTTTCATTCGATCTCCCCATAGAGGAGAGCAGAGATCTGACAGGTTCATCTCTGCACTGTGAGCAGAGATGGACCTGTCATCTGCAGGCTCAGCAGGGATCAGCGGATCGATCCCTGCTGAGCAAGTGGAGTCCATGAAAACAGGTCCGCATGAGTGAAAGGGGCCTTAGAAGTCTAGCTTCTAAACTTACAAAACCACCCCCCCACCCTTGTTTGCACCTGAGCCTGATGTTGATACAGCGCTGTGCAGGAGAGCAGCAGCTCTTCCTGTCCTCTCTCTCCTCACAGGACAGATGGATAGCAGAGGGAGCCATTCACTCCTCCTGCTGTAAATCAAATGATGTGACCATGGAGTGGGGGGGGGGGGGTGAGGTCGAGCCACACTGTGTCAATAAATGCATACAGTGCAGCGTGGGAGCATGTGTGCCATCATAGGAAGTGTCTTCCTATGGTGGCACACCAAGAAGAGAAGGAGCCAGGAGCGCTGGTGGAGGACCCAAGAAGAGGAGAATCAGGGCTGTTCTGTGCAAAACTGTTGCACAGAGCATGATCCCATTAATAAGTCTGTATGACGAAACATGTCGGGGCGTGGCAAAACGGCAACCATCTGTAAGCACTTCACACTGTACACCAGATCAGAGAGTTACGGTTCGAGCTAGAGAAGCAGGTGAGAGTGATATCTAAGCTGTACACCTCAGATCCACCGTGACCACACTATACACTACTACAGACGTTTTCTCCAAGAGTTGTTGCTGTGATTTTACTTGCTGGCTTTGAAGTGATGTGGCGTAAGGACCGTTTTCATCGGTTAACCGATGAATCTGACTGATGGTCTGATGTGCCTACACACCATTGGTTAAAAAAACTATTGTGTTAGAACGCGGTGACGTTTTACGTGTTTTAACACAACGACGTGCTGAAAAAAACGAAGTTCAATGCTTCCAAGCATGCGTCAACTTGATTCTGAGCATTCTGAGCATGCGCAGCCTTTAACCGATGCTTTTGCATCTGTTTTGACCCATCGGTCAGGCGTCCATCGGTCAAATTTTAAAGCAAGTTCTCTTTTTTTTAACCAAAGGATAACTGACCAATGGGGCCCACACACGATCGGTTTGGACCGATGAAACGGTCCTTTAGTCTGTTTTCATCGGTTTTGACTGATCATGTGTGTACGCGGCCTTATCCTAATGGTTGAAGTTTTTCACATAGCGTTTTATTAAACGCTATTACACTATATTTTACTATTTGGAGCACTTTTCATTTACATGTGGGGAGATCCTATTTACACGCTAGTACACTATATTATACTATTTGGAGCACTTTTCACGCTTTATTTGGAGATCCTATTTACACGCTATTACACTATATTACACTTTTTGGAGCACTTTTCATTTACATGTGTAGGGATCCTATTTACATGCTTGCAGCTGAATAGCGGAGATCAGCTAAACCTGTCTGTGTGGTTTAAAGCGATTTTTCCAAGCACGAGAGTGTAATGCCGCGTACACACGATCACTTTTTGTGATGAAAAAAAACAACGTTTTCAAAAACGTCATTTAAAATCACCGTGTGTGGGCAAAACGTTGTTTTATGTCTTCAAAAAAACGACCAAAAAAAATTCAAACATGCTTGAATTTTTTGTGTCGTTTTTCAAAACGTTGTTTTTTGTGTCATAAAAAGTGATGGTGTGTGGGCAAAACGATGTTGAAAACAACGTTTTTAAACCCGCGCATGCTCAGAGGCAAGTTATGAGACGGAGCTTCAATAGAACAGAGTGCCGTCGAACGTGGTGTACGTCACTACGCTTTGCTAGAGCATTTTGGAAAAACGATGGTGTGCATGCAATGTCGTTTTGGAAAATGAAGTTTGAAAAACGTTGTTTTGTTTCATCACATGAAACGTCATTTTTTTTTCATCATAAAAAGTGATCGTGTGTACGCGGCATAAGGCATATCTATCTGGTGAGTGTGTCATCCAAAGGGAGCGGAATCACTGGCAATGAATGGTGTGGTGGAAGATCAGAAAATGTTACACTGGATCAACCTTCTTTTTGGATGAATTTCATTATGCCTATAAACTTTTTATTGAATGTAGTTTATTTCACTTGTCACAAGGTGATATTGTTACACTGATAATTTGAATTATCACATTGTCATCATCTTTATAGTGATACTTTAAAATGTACCGTGTATGAAGTTGTTTTTTTTTTTTTTACTTTATTTTTATGTTTTTCTTTGCACTCGGTTTAAAGGTCCATACACATAAGCGCAATTTAGCGCCACTTATTTTTTCACTATTGAGTTCAGATAGAGGTAAAAAATACAATTACAGGGGTGTGGCTTGACTGGCGGCCGGGATGGATGCACACTAGGAGAGTTCTGTGATCTGACACAGCCGACAGCCTTACTTACAGCTCATCGGACCCCAGAAATGGGCAGAGTGAACCACCAGACCCCGCACTTTAGACCCCATCGAAGTTCAGTCGCCTATTCTTTGCAGAGCATCTCTGAACTTTTCAAAGCCTTGGGGGAACAACGGGGCGAGTTCCAAGATGGCGCGGTCTCAGCCAGATAAAGATGACTTCAGCGAGGACTCGCGGTACACAGCTGAGGACTCAGGT
This sequence comes from Rana kukunoris, assembly GCA_029574335.1. Lineage (NCBI taxonomy): Eukaryota > Metazoa > Chordata > Amphibia > Anura > Ranidae > Rana > Rana kukunoris. The sequence goes on along the minus strand of CM056051.1, from coordinate 330,963,708 downwards.
AGGAGCCGCTCCCGCTCCAACAAGCCGCTCACATTCGCAGATATGTCAGTGTTTGGACCTGAAGTCCAACTTGCTTGTCTTACCAGATAAAATGGAGACCGTGGAAGTGAAGGGGAAGCAGAGAGACAGAGCATTGTACAGATTGAAGAAGGTGGCAGACTGTCACGTCCCTGGCGGTAGAGCCTGATGTGCAGAGGACGGCCTCTCTTACAGCTCTGACTCCGAGCTCCTGATAGAGCAGAAGGAAGCGCAAGGGTACAGAGTCGCACGCGTGCCTGGCAGGATCGCTTATGAAGTCACTGGGCTGGAATCGCTGAAGGGACCACAGAAGAGCTCAGGAGCAGCTGTCAGCAGATAGCAGAAGTAGGCAAGCCGGGTCATACACTAGCGGGCACATCAGAAAACAAAGGCAGGAGCGGAGTCAAGGTGCAGGCCGGGTCGGTATTGGGCTGGCAGCAAAGTAGGAGGAGCGACAGGCAGAAGCAGGGTCAAACAAGCCGGGTCGGGTGCAGGTAGAAGGTAGGAACGTCAGAGACAAGCCGGGTCGGGTAAACAGGGACAGGAATCAGGTAACAGAATAAGGTGCACTAAACGCTGTAGAACGGACAGCACCTGAGTCTGGGAAGTGGCCCAGTTTAAGTAACCAGTCTGGCGCCAAAATGCTCAAGGGGTGCACGCCACGGCGCGCTCACTTACACGTGCATGCGCGCGCGCCTTCGGCACTCCAGCAGTAACAGAAATCACTCGCCGTCTTCTACGGCCGCCATTTTGGACATTGGCATGCCCTTCCTGACACAGACACACACGCTTCCCACTTTATTGAAATTAACCGTCATTTGGAATATTTGGACAACCGCGGCCGCAGATGCAACATTAGAATGAGGGGGATCCCTGAATCAGTCGAAAACGACCAGATTATTTCTGCACTGCAAAGGGTGTTCAATAGCCTGTTGGAAAGGCAAGAAGATACTATGATTGACTTTGTTAGAGCTCACAGGGCTCTCAGAGCCAAGGGCCTGGATGATGCTCCACCTAGACTAAACTTGAATACAAGCTACATTGTGGATTATGTATTTTTACCTATTGGCCAGTTTTTTAAGTGTTGTAACTTCATTCATTGTGATACCTGTACAATTTTAATTAATGTACCCCTTTTTGCTATCCATTTGCAAATTTTTCTACTACATTACATTGCTGTTCAAAGCCCCACCGGGGAACCTTCCCATTCTTCTTCTATCATTTCGGGCTTCGCAGCACATATATCTCTCCCCTATGTGTCATTTTCCATAGCAAACTATTTTGGGTGGTGAAACACCCCTTCCCCTTTGTGACACAGAGAGATACTATAGGATTTGTGTACTGTTCTTTAACTTCTTAAGGACCGCCGCATGTACATTTACGTCGGCAGAATGGCACCGACAGGCACATCAACGTATATATACGTTGGTGCCTAGAGGGGGTTCAGGGGTCCGGTCGGACCCCCCCGTTACATGCGGCGGTTCCTTCAGCTCCGGGAGCGAACTGGGATGAGGGAGCGGCTATTTGTTTTCAGCCACCCCTTCGCGATCGCTCCCAGCCGATGCGCGACCCCCCCCCCCCGCCTCTTCCTGTGCTAACTGTAAACACAGGAAGAGGGAAGTGATGTGTTCCCTCTTCGTGTCGGTCTTTTTGTCCGACACTGAGGAGAGAAGACATCACACAGTAAGTTGCACCTAACAGTACACTGACACAGGTACACATAGGCACACTTAACCCCCCCCAGTCACCACCGATCACCCCCCCCCAGTGCACTGTCACATTGTTTTCACTGAATGCAATAATCATTTATTTCTGATAACTGCATTTAGTGTTAGTGTGACAGTAAAAAGTATCAGGGCAGTTAGTCTTAGCCCCCTTTAGGTCCAGGGTAGCCCCCTACTCCCCCAATGAATGTTTAACCCCTTGATCACCGCCCTAGTTAACCCTTTCACCCCCTATTACCAGTGTCACTAAGCGATCGATTTTCTGATCGCTGTATTAGTATCACTGTTGCCGCTAAGCAGTTTTTTTTTTTTTTTTTGAGGTTCGCCTCCAGGTTCTATAGCGTTAGGTACCCCCATAAATAAAGTTTTTAACGCCTGATTGCCCCTAGAGTTAACCCTTTCAACAGTGATCACCATATAAGTGTCACTGGTGACGCAGGTTAGCCAGTTAGTTATTTAGGTTTTTAGAAAGCGTCAGGTACCCCCATATATTACCTAATAAAGGTTTTAACCCCCCGATTGCCCCCTAGTTAACCCTTTCACCAGTGATCACCGTATAAGTGTTACGGTTGACGCTGGTTACTTAGTTTGCTGTTTATAGCATCAGGGCACCCGCCGTATATAACCCAATAAAGGTTTAATCCCCTGATCGCCCGACGGGTGATATCAATTAAATTTTAGCGTCTGTCAGGGTCTGCGTCACCCCAGGCAGCGTTAGGTTAGTGCCAGTAGCGCTTACACCCACTCGCATAGCATACACCCCCCTTAGTGGTATAGTATCTGAACAGATCGATACCTGATCTGATCAGATCTATACTAGTGTACCCAGCAGTTTAGGGTACCCAAAAACGCATTGTTAGCGGAATCAGCCCAGATACCCGCTAGCACCTGCGTTTTGCCCCTCCGCCCAGCCCAACCCACCCAACAGTGGCGGCTGGTGCTCAAAATTTCTGGGGGGGCGCAAATGAAAAAAAAAACATTGCAGCATCACTGTGCCCATCACATGCAGCCACTGTGCCATCAATTGTCACCACTGTGCCATGCCATCAAACGCCACCACTGTGCCATCAATTGTCACCACTGTGCCATGCAACACAGCAACTGTGCCATCAATTGTCACCACTGTGCCATGCCATCAAACACAGAAACTGTGCCATCAATTGTCACCACTGTGCCATGCCATCAAACGCCACCACTGTGCCATTAATTGTCACCACTGTGCCATGCCAAACGCCACCACTGTGCCATCAATTGTCACCACTGTGCCATGCCATCAAACACAGCCACTGTGAGATTAATTGTCACCACTGTGCCATGCCATCAAACGCAGTCACTGTGCCATCAATTGTCACCACTGTGCCATGCCATCAAACGCAGTCACTGTGCCATCAATTGTCACCACTGTGCCATGCCACCAAATGCAGCCACCGTGCCATCAATTGTCACCACTGTGCCATGCCATCAAACACAGCAACTGTGCCATCAATTGTCACCACTGTGCCATGCCATCAAACACAGCAACTGTGCCATCAATTGTCACCACTGTGCCATGCCACCAAATGCAGCCACTGTGCCATCAAACGCCACCACTGTGCCATCAATTGTCACCACTGTGCCATGCCATCAAACGCCACCACTGTGCCATCAATTGTCACCACTGTGCCATGCCATCAAACGCCACCACTGTGCCATCAATTGTCACCACTGTGCCATGCCATCAAATGCAGTCACTGTGCCATCAATTGTCACCATTGTGCCATGCCATCAAATGCAGTCACTGTGCCATCAATTGTCACCATTGTGCCATGCCATCAAATGCAGTCATTGTGCCATGCCATCATATGGAGTCACTGTGCCATCAGTTGTCACCACTGTGCCATGCCATCATATGGAGTCACTGTGCCATCAGTTGTCACCACTGTGCCATGCCATCAAATGCAGTCACTGTGCCATCAATTGTCACCACTGTGCCATGCCATCATATGGAGTCACTGTGTCATCAAGTGTCACCACTGTGCCCCATGCCACTGTGCTCATTGTCGCCTCTGTGCCCTTTGTCACTACTGTGCCCCATGCTGCCACTGTGCCCCATGCTGCCACTGTGCCCCATGATGCCCCTTTCCCTGTTAAAAAAAACACTTACCTGACGCTTCCATGTCCTCCCTCGATGTCTTCTGCCGCCGTGGAGAAGCTTCAACCAATCAGATTCCTAATAACCAGAATCCGGGAACCTGATTGGGTGAAACGGCTGTCAGTCTAATGCAAGGACCACAGATTGCCTGCGCTCCGAGCATAGACTTCCGGGAGCCGGAGGGCGGTACTGGAAAAGCCTATCAGAGCCACTGGCTTTGATAGGCAGTTCCCCTCAGCCAACCAGCTGCCGCTATTCAGGTAACCGGCGCCCTATGTCCGGTTATAGGAATAGACCAGGCAGCTGGCAACAACACACGTTCAATGCATTGAAGTGTGTTATTTGCAAGAGGGAGTGGCGCTGCAGCGCCCTCTATAGACGGCCGCCAGAACTTCGGCTAAAATGTCAAAATGACATTTTAGCCGAATAAAAGTTCTTAAAGGGCCCGTTTTTTTTTTTGTGACTGCGGGAGGGGGGGTGGCGCCCGTGCGCCCATATGGGCGGGCCGCCACTGCCACCCAAGTGCAATATCGATCGATCACTGTCACTTCAAAAACACAACACACACAACTGCAGCTTTCGTAGAGACAGGCCTGATCCCTGCGATCGCCAACAGTTGGTTTTGAAGCGTTTTCTACATTTGCGTTTCTATAGTCAGGTGCTTTTTTTTACCTGTGAATCATCACTAGGGATGAGCTTCGCGTTCGATGCAAACACATGTTCGCATCGAACATCGGCCGTTTGATTGTTCGTCGAAAACGAACAAATCGGGTCGTTCGCGCCAAATTCGAATAACGCGCAACGGCCCATAATTCACTGCGGCGTTGCGCGCTGATGATTGGCCAAGCATGCACCATGACCCCGCATGCTTGGCCAATCACAGCGCCCAAAAAACGAAGAGACCTAATTGGCCAAAGCCTGGGTGCTTTGGCCAATTAGGGCTCAGGGCTTTAGCACACGCCCCACACTATAAAAGGCCGCCTCCCGGGCGGCCTCGTGTAGTGTGTTCCGGCTTGCTTTCAGAGAGAGAAGTCAGACAGACAGAGAGAGAGAGAGATAGATAGATAGATAGATAGAGACACAGGCCCAGATTCAGGTACATCTGCGCAATATTGGACCGGCGTAGCGCACCGCCTTTACGTTAGACTTGCGCAATTTTGCAGCGTAATCACCCTATTCTCGTAGCTTTTGCGCAGGAAATTGCGCATGCGTAACGTTTTTTCAGAGGCGTAAGGCGGAGTAATACAAATTGGGAAGGACGTGGGCGTGTTACATTGAAATAAGCCGTGACCCCATGCAAATGAAGGGCCGGCCGGCTCGCGCATGCGCGCTTGAAGGAGACCATGGTCAGCTCCGCTGTGCACATGCTCACAACTCGGGAGCGGCGCAATCAGTGAAATTGGAAATGGACTAGTGCAACGTTGTGAACTACGCAAACAGCCTAAATAGACACACACAAACGCACTTGCATTGCAAAAGTACATCCCTTTGTCCCTTCCCATTTAACCAAGTGCTTTTGTCCTGTTGTTCGTTGCGGTGTGTTTTGTAGTTGTCAGATTATCGTTCGTGTGATCAAGTGTTTGTTAGTAGATCTTTGAAAGTGTTTTTTGATAAGTGTTTGAGAGACTGTTTGTTTGATTGATATATTTCTGTTTGTTTGTTTTCCTGCTGTTTTTTTGCTGTTTGTTTTTGTGACTGTTTCTTGCTGAGTAGTTTTCTCTTTGTGTGTGTTCTTGCTTGATTGGTTGTGCTTGTTTTTGTGAGTGATTTTTGTTGACTGGGAGTGAGTTTTTTTGGAAGTATGACAGAGAGAAAGCGAAAGCTCAATTTTACAGTTGGGGAAAAAAGAATTCTTGCCCGGGCCATTAGCGATTATGGGCGTTTCCTCCACGGCCCGGACAGTGTCAACACCACCCCGGCCAGGAGGAGGGAGATTTTGGATATGATCACTGAGCAGGTCAATTCAGCGGGGGAGGGAGAGACACGGACCCGGTCTGGGATTGACAAAAAAATCAATGACCTCCGGCGTCTGGTCAAACAGAAGCTGGCCAGAATGCATGCCCATGCCAGGGGCACAGGAGGGGGCCCACCATGCCGTATTAGGCTGACAGCAGAGGAGCGTGCGGTGGCCCTGACCTTTCATCGGCATGAAGTTGAGGGCCTGCCCGGCTTTGACTCAAGTCCGGAGCCCGTGGTGCCAGGTAAGTATTTTTTTTAATATCAGGTGTGTAGCATGTGTGGGGGAGGGGGTGAAAGGGAATATGTGGCAAGTGTGTGGATCCTCCAACCTGTGAATGTTTTGTGTCATCCACAGATGTGCAGGAGGGTGCAGGGCCATCTGGCCTGACCGCACCAACCCCAGGACAGCAGCCTAATGAGGCCCCCCCAACAAGGCCGGAGTCCGCGGAGGAGGTTCAAGAGGAGGAGGAGAATCATGAGGAGGAGGAGAATCATGAGGAGGAGGAGTCCATGTCAGGCACTGGACGTTTGGTTTTTGAGGACTCTTTTCCTCTGGCTGGCAGCAGGCAGCCCTCCCTAAGGGGGAGCCCCCCCCTCCTCCCCCAACATGGCTCCCCTCCCAAGGGCCTCCCCTTCTCCCCGGCCACAAGCATCAGCTGGAGGCAGGATTTCATCCCAGAACACCAGGGGGTTGGCCGATCTCCTGCCCGCCACTCTGAGAAGGGACCAGACCCTTCAGACCCGCCATCTGGGACAGGTCAGCCAGACATTGGTGCGGATGGAGGAGAGCCTGTCCTCCATCAAGGATACGCTGGGGAACCTGGACTCCCACTCCCAGGCTTTCACAACCTGCCTAAACGACCTGCAGACTACATCAGCAGGCGTTGGGCAGAATGTGAGGGCCCTTACCCAGGCTATCCAGGCCAACACGGCAACACTTGGTGCTGCCCTGGACAGAATAGCCGTGGCCTTGGAGGGCAGGCCACCAGGTGGGCAGAGATCAGGGGCTGCTCCTCCTTCCCCAGTTTTACCCCTCCCCATGAGTCTCCCCTGAGAAGCCGGGGCCGTGGCCGGGGGCGCCCCAGGCGTGGCTCACGTAAAGGGCATAAATTTTTTTTTTCCCCTTTTTTTTTTTTGCTGGAAATTTTTTGCTTTTGCAGGTAATTTTTTTTTTTTTTTGGGTTGTGAATGCTGTTTGAATGTGGGGATGACATTCCTGCCGGAAAAGGGGTGTCACCCTCAATTTTGGTGGATAAGGGTTCCCCAGGACCAGGGAGAAGTGATCCCCAGGTCCGTGTGAATGGTGTATGAATGTACAGTGACATAATTGGAGCCTTGGCGTGGCGTTGCTGCTCACAAGTCCTGCCTGGTGGACTGGTGCTAATCCAATTTGATGTGGATGTGGGGTGTGTGTGCTAGGGACCACAGTGTTGTGCATGCATGCATTCTCATTGTGCCATGATTAATGTGTGTGTTTAAAGTGCAAAGATGCCCAATGTGAGTTGTCTCCTGGCTGCTCTTCCCTCAGAAGACGGGGTAGCCTCGGTTAGAGGGGGATTGTCTGGTTCAGGGGTCAGGTCATCACGTAGGCCAATCTGCAGGCCCTTTCTTTCTGCGAAGTTGTGCATCATGCAACATGCACCGATGATCTGGCACGCAAAGTTTGTGGAATACAAGAGGGTACCCCCAGACTTATCCAGGCATCGGAAACGTGACTTTAGTAGGCTAAAGGTGCGCTCCACCACTGCTCGTGTTTGGGCATGTGCTTGATTGTATCTTTCCTCTCCTGGGGTTTGGGGGTTCCGGATAGGAGTCATGAGATGGGGTCCCAGTGGATATGCAGAGTCACCTGTAAGGGAAAAGACAGGAGGATGTTAGTCATGCATGTGCCCCTTGTGATGTGTGCATCATGGGAGGGGATAGTCATGCCTGACTCCCATGTCACTCACCAACCAGCCAGGTGTCCCCATACACGTTCTGATCGAATTCCATTCGGATGTGGCATTGATTGTATATGTAGCTGTCATGGCTGGACCCTGGGTGTTTGGCACAGACGTGCCATATGAGGCCTTGGGCATCGACTATCACCTGTACGTTGATGGAATGCCAATGCTTCCGATTGCGGTACATGTGCTCTGTCTCCTGGGGGGGCTGGAGTGCCACATGTGTGCAATCAATGGCCCCCACAGTGCGTGGGAATCTGGCAATTCTGTAGAAATCTGTCATTGCCTTCAGCCGCAGGTCCTCAGTGGTGGGTTTGATGATTTGGTTGGCCATGCATCTGAGGATTGCAGGGACAACCTGTTGCACACATCTGCTCATGGAGGATTGTGACATCCCAGCCACCACTCCACTTGTACGCTGAAAAGAGCCACTGGCAAGGACATGGAGTGTTGCCATGACCTTGACCAGTGGCTGCACTGCATGTGAGCGGTGTGTTGGGCTGGTGATGTCCTCCTGCAGGGTTGTGGTTAATTCCAGGATGACATGAGGGGTGAATCTGAAGATGCGAAACACCTCAGAATCACTCATGCCAAACAGGTCTATGCGGGTGCGGTATATCCTCTCCCGTGCCATCCTCCGTGCCATCCTCCGTGCCCTCATCCTTCTTTGTTCATCTAAAGTCAGTAGTATAGCTATGTGCGACGATGCCCCTAGCATGTTGGCATACAAATTGTTGTGCAACACGTGTGACTGCTGAGCTCCTCACTAAGGCCGCGTACACACCATCGGACATATCCGATGAAAACGGTCCGCGGACCATTTCCATCGGATATGTCCGATCGGGAGTTTGATCCGATGGCGTGTACACACCATCGGATCAAATTCCCCGCCGCCAGCGGGCGCGGTGACGTGGCGGTGACGCGGCGGTGAAGTTGACGCCGCCGCGTCACCGCCACGTCACCGCACCAGGAAGTAAAACACTTCCGCGCATGCGCCGAATCCATTCGGCGGCGGCGCGGCGGCGGTGGGGGACGACATGTCTGCTGGTAAGTGTACTAACCAGCAGACATGTCGGGCGGACAGATTCCCACCAGATGGATTTCAAAGCATGCTTTGAAATCTGTCGGGTGGAGAAATCTGTCCGCTAGCCCATACACACGAGCGGAGATGTCTGCTGAAACGGTCCATCGGACCGTTTTCAGCGGACATATCCCCTCGTGTGTACGTGGCCTACAGTGTTGCTTTATCTAACAAGTAGACTTTTTTTCTCTTTTTAGACCAGCTTTTATATGCTTTAATTTTAGACAGGACATTTTGCTGTTGCGCACACTGCGTCGCCTGCGCTGCCCCAACGTTCTTTTGTGGATCCCCGTAAGTCCCTCATTAGTCTAACGAAATTACGCGGGACAAAAAAAAGTAGATTTTTTGCGTATCTCGTTCTGGGGATGCCGTGCATCGAAACGCACGCGCACATTTCGACTTACGCACGCGCATCTCCTGTTACGCAGGCGTAATCGCTCTGTGAATCTGGGCCACAGTGTCTTTTTAGATAGATAGATAGATAGATAGATAGATCAGGGAGGCTACTAGTTAGTATAGTTAAATGTACAGTTTGTAGAGAATATATTGACATCCCTAGGAGTTGTCAATATATTTATAAACTGTATAGCTTAGCTAGTTCTGCTATTAGTATCTGTCAGGCAGGAGATTGTGCTTGATGCTCTAACATGTTAGTGTACACGTGTTAGTTCATTGCACATAGACACATTAACTGTTACTGCACGTGTGCTATTTATTTGCACAGAAAGGCAGTTGCTGTTAATGCAAGTGGGCTATTGAATTGCACAGAAACGCAGTCGCTCTGACTGTGCGTGTGCTGTTTAATACCACCTGAGCGCATTTGGGGTCACCGTACGTATGCTGTTACATACCACCTTAGCGCATTTGGGGTCACCGTACGTGTGCTGTGACATACCACCTGAGCGCATTTGGGGTCACCGTACGTGTGCTGTGACATACCACCTGAGCGCATTTGGGGTCCCTGTACGTGTGCTGTGATATACCACCTGAGCGCATTTGGGGTCACCGTATGTGTGCTGGTATATACCACCTGAGCGCAGTTAGTGCCACTGTACGTGTGCTGGTATATACCACCTGAGCACAGATAGTGCCACTGTATGTGTGCTCCTATGTACCACCTGAGCACAGATAGTGCCACTGTACGTGTGCTCCTATATACCACCTGAGCACAGTTAGTGCCACTGTACGTGTGCTGGTATATACCACCTGAGCACAGATAGTGCCACTGTACGTGTGCTCCTATATACCACCTGAGCGCAGTTAGTGCCACTGTACGTGTGCTGCTATATACCACCTGAGCACAGATAGTGCCACTGTACGTGTGCTCCGATATACCACCTGAGCACAGATAGTGCCACTGTACGTGTGCTGCTATATACCACCTGAGCACAGATAGTGCCACTGTACATGTGCTCTTATATACCACCTGAGCACAGATAGTGCCACTGTACGTGTGCTGCTATATACCACCTGAGCACAGATAGTGCCACTGTACGTGTGCTGCTATATACCACCTGAGCACAGATAGTGCCACTGTACGTGTGCTGCTATATACCACCTGAGCACAGATAGTGCCACTGTACGTGTGCTGCTATATACCACCTGAGCACAGATAGTGCCACTGTACGTGTGCTGCTATATACCTATATATATGCTATATATATAATAATTTGCACGTGGCTATATATATATATATATATATATATATATATATATATATATATATATATATATATATATATATACATATATATATATGCTATATATATATATATAATAATTTGCACGTGGCTCCTTGTTGCGCTCCAATTGGAGTTATTGGGAGGGGTTGCAAGTGTTGTGTTGTGCCCAAGGCACAATTTTTCAGCCCCTGTTTAACAGGGGCGCCTAATAACAATTTTTGATGCAATAATTTGCACGTGGCTCCTTGTTGCGCTCCAATTGGAGTTATTGGGAGGGGTTGCAAGTGTTGTGTTGTGCCCAAGGCACAATTTTTCTGCCCCTGTTTAACAGGGGCGCCTAATAACAATTTTTGATGCAATACTTTGCACGTGGCTCCTTGTTGCGCTCCAATTACAGTATGTTTGAGGGGTGCCCTTTTTTCTAAAAATTTTCTTTCACACAACAATAATGGCCCCCCACCACCGCTAAAATATTCGACATAATGTTGCCACACAGAACTTGCACAAGTAGCATTAATTACTTTTTTTTTTGGTCCTTTCATGTTGTGCAGGGACATTTCTAAACACGTGCCACTACTATAGACACCCAGCAGGTGTGATATTTAAAGGAATTTTTTTTTTCACTTTAACCACTTAAGGACGCCTACTGCACATTTACGTCGGCAGAATGGCACGGCTGGGCACATCAACGTATATATACGTTGATTTTAGTAGCTCCAGGACCGGGACCGCGGGATTCGCGGACCCGATCGCCGCTGCAGTGCGGCGATCCGTTCCTGGAACGGAAGAACGGGGAGAGCCGTGTGTAAACACGGCTTCCCCGTGCTTCTCTGTGGCCGTAGCATCGATCGCGTCATCCCTGTAATAGGGGGACGCGATCGATGACGTCACACCTACAGCCACACACCCCTACAGTTGTAAACACAACCCATAGGTCACACATCCCCTACAGCGCCACCTGTGGTTAACTCCCAAACTGCAACTGTCATTTCCACAGTAAACAATGCAATTTAAATGCATTTTTTGCTTTGAAAATGACAATTGTCCCAAAAATGTGTCAAAATTGTCCGAAGTGTCCGCCATATTGTCGCAGTCACGAAAAAAATCGCTGATCGCCGCTATTAGTAGTAAAAAAAAAAAAATAATAAAAATGCAATAAAACTATCCCTTATTTTGTAAACGCTATACATTTTGCGAAAACCAACCGATAAATGGTTATTGCGATTTTTTTACCAAAAATACGTAGAAGAATACGTATCGGCCTAAACTGAGGAAAAAAAATGTTTTTTTATATATTTTTGGGGGATATTTATTATAGCAAAAAGTAAAAAATATTGCATTTTTTTTTAAATTGTCGCTCTATTTTTGTTTATAGCGCAAAAAATAAAAACCGCAGAGGTGATCAAATACCACCAAAAGAAAGCTCTATTTGTGGGGAAAAAAGGACGCCAATTTTGTTTGGGAGCCACGTCGCACGACCGCGCAATTGTCAGTTAAAACGACGCAGTGCTGAATCGCAAAAAGGGGCAAGGTCCTTTACCTGCATTTTGGTCCGGGTCTTAAGTGGTTAAGCATCACTAAAATGGCTGCTCCGCAAAAAACGGCCGTTTTAAAAAAAATTGTTTCCATTGATACATGTTCCCTGGGGCAAGACCCGGGTTCTGAACGACGTTTTCCAACATTTGATTGAATTTTGGTCTTTAAAATTACCATTTTTGAATTCGAACGTTCGGGTCCCATAGACTTCAATGGGGTTCGAAATGTTCGCGCGAACCCACGGTCTGTTCGAACGTTCTGGTGCGAACCAAACCCTGGGGTGTTCGGCTCATCCCTAATCATCACCAGTCTACGACTAAATTTAGAGCCCAAAATGGCAAAGCGAATGTACACTGGTGAAGAGGCTGTTAGGATCCTGAGCATGTCAGATAGTGATGAGGAGGTCACGCATCTGTCAGGTTCGGGCTCAGAATACGATCCTGTTTACGACAGCGGCTCCATGTCAGATAGCTCTGACGACGGAGTGGTGGTCCCTGCTAAGGCCAGGCGTACCCGATCCCATTCTGAGGTTGTTGAGGAGCAAGAACCACAGGACCCTTGTATGGAGCAGAGAGCCAGTACTAGCACCGCTATTCCTTCTGGTGGATTGGCAAGCACCAGCGGCCTAGTACACCCTGGTCGTTCATCCAGCACTGCACGTGGTGACGTGGCGAGTCCCATAAGTGCAGTTCAAGCTGGCGAGGTGGCAAGCACAAGTAGTGTCCCGCTGCCACCAAGAAGAAGACAAAGACAGGCCCGTCGTGCCCATAGTGCCCTTCCTGCAGAATTTTCCTATCCTGATTGGGTCCCCACCACTTCTGCAGCACCCGTACCTTCCCCCATTCACTGGCCAACCCGGTATTCAGGTGGATACAGCTAATTTTATGCCACTTGATTTTTATTCGCTGTATTTCACGGAAGATCTCTATAGATCTATTGTGGACCAGACTAAATTATATGCTGGTACCTACATCACCGCTAATCCCCAGACCCTCCTTGCCAAAGAATGGAAACCTCTTGAGGTTTCCGAATTTAAGACCTTTCTGGGCCTTACCCTCAATATGGGCATACACAAATTTCCTCAATTGCGCATGTATTGGTCCACAGAGCCAATTGACCAAATGCCCATATTCTCTGCTCACATGGCCAGGAAACGATACGAGATGATCCTGCGGTTCCTGCATTTCAGCGACAATGCACTTTGTCTTCCACGTGGAGACCCTGAATTTGACGTTATGCAGCCTTGTTTAATCCCCAGCAAGTTGTCTGCGTTGACGAGTCCCTGATTACATTTTCTGTCCGCTTGTATTTCAAGCAATTCCTTCCCAGCAAGCATGCCAGATACGGGGTCAAGCTCTATAAGCTCTGTGACAGGGCAACAGGCTACACATGGAGCTTTAGGGTTTATGAGGGCAAAGATAGTGAGGTAGAGCCGGAAGGATGCCTAGATTACATGGGGAGCGCTGGCAAGATTGTTTGGAACTTGGTGTCACCCTTATTCGGAAAGGGGTACCACTTGTATGTGGACAATTATTACAGCAGCGTGCCACTTTTTAGTCACTTGTTTGATCGTCAGATTGGAGCATGTGGCACCGTGCGACCTAATCGCCGGGGCTTTCCCCAGCGGCTTGTAGATGCCCGTATTAGGCTGGGGGTGAGAGCCTGCTGCAGATGTAATAATTTGCTCGCTGTGAAGTCGCGGGACAATAAGAATGTTTTCGTTCTTACCACCCTTCACGCAGACACGACAGTACAAATTCGTACGGCGACTGGTGTTGTGGAGAAACTCCTCTGTGTCCACGAATATAACCAAAATATGGGAGGGGTGGACCTCAATGACCAGTTGATGGCGCCGTATCATATTGTCCGTAAACCGAGACGCTGGTACAAAAAAGTGTCTCTACATTTATTTCAATTGACTCTACTGAATGCTTTTGTCTTATACAAAGCTTCAGGACAGAATGGATCCTTCCTTCAATTCCAGAAGGATATCATCACAGAACTCCTGTATCCAGGCGGTTCTGCACCTCACCATCCCCTACCAAATGCAGTAAGCCGACTGCATGAGAGGCATTTTATATATGCCCTCGAGAGTACCCCTACCCAAAAAGCCCCCCAAAGAAGATGTCGTATCTGTACCAAGCGCGAATTTAGGTGTGACACCCGTTATTTTTGTCCCCAATGTCCTGCCGATCCTGGTCTTTGTATTGGTAAATGTTTTGAACGCTTCCACACACAAGTAAGGTAGCGTAGGGTAAAACATTTCACAGGCTAGGCACACGTACAGAGGGTCTCCCAAGATGCCATCGCATTTTGAGAGACCCAAACCTGGAACCGAAAAGTTGAACTGTTAGGCCTTGTACACACGAGGGAATAAATCCGCTGAAAATGGTCCGACGGACCATTTCAGCCGAAAAATCCCCTCGTCTGTAGGGGCAAACGGACAGTTTTGGCCGGATTTCTCTAGCAGAAAAGTTTCAAAGCATGCTTTGGAACCTTTCCCCTAGAGAGCTGCCCGTCGGATATGTCCGCTGGTTAGTACGGCAAACCAGCGGACATATCTGCCCACACATGCATCGTATCCTGTGAATGGATACGACGCATGCGCAGGGAAGTGTTTACTTCCTGGTGCGGTGACGTGGCGGTGACGTAGCGGTGACGTGGCGGCGTCAACGTCACCGCCGCGTCACCGCGCTGTCCACCGGCGGGGAATTTGATTCGATGGTGTGTACATTCATCGGATCAAACAGTCTGGCGGACATATCCGATGGAAACGGTCCGTCGGACCGTTTCCATCGGAAAAATCCCATCGTGTGTACAAGGCCTTACAGTTACAAAAAAAAAGTAAAAAACACAAAAAATATATAAAATAAAAAAAACAAAAATAGTTGTCGTTTTAATGTTCTCTCCCTCTCTATTCTCTCTCTATTGTTCTGCTCTTTTTTTACTGTATTCCATTCTGCAAAGTTTTATTGTTATATTTTTTCATGCTTGCTTTTCAGGTATGTAATTTACCTTACTGTTTTCAGGTACGCCATTCAGCTGTGGCCCGGACTTATTTATCTTGACAGCAACATCGTTTGCTCCCACGATATATAAAACCGTGACTCCAGTGCTGTAGGAGGTGATTTCACCACCACAGTTAAAAAAAGAGCATATATGCCGAAGCATGGGGGCATTAGGGGCGGAGGAGCAATTTTACTCCTAATGCCGCGTACATACGGTTGACATTCCTACGGAGGCTTTCCCGTGGAAAAGTCTGACCATGTGTACACAGCATAGAAAAGTCAGACAGTGTGTACGCGGCATAACTTTTTTGCGGGAGGATGCCCCCATGCTTCGGCATATATAAATGGTGCCCATCATTAGAAGTGGGTGGATGAAGGGAGGTATTCTAATGGTGGGCATACCCACCGATCAATCTATATGTGGAATTGCACCCCAAAATACATTCTGCTGCTTCTCCTGAGAATGGGGATACCACATGTGTGAGACTTTTTGGGAGCCTAGCCGCGTACGGGACCCCAAAAAACAATCACCGCCTTCAGGCTTTCTAAGGGTGTACATTTTTGATTTCACTCCTCACTACCTATCACAGTTTCGAAGGCCAAAAAATGTCAAAATAGCACAAAAAAACAAACAAATTACCCCATTTTGGAAAGTAGACACCCCAAGGAAACTGCTGAGAGGCATGTTGAGTTCATTGAATATTTTTTTTTTTTTGTCCAAAGTGATTGAATAATGACAAAAAAAAATCTAAAACTTGTCACTAAATGATATATTTCTAACACATGCCATGGTTACATGTGGAGTTGCACCCTAAAATACATTCTGCTGTTTCTCCTGAGTACAGGGATACCACATGTTTGGGGCTTTTTGGGAGCCTAGCCACGTATGGGACCCCGAAAACCAAGCACCGCCTTCAGCATTTCTAAGGGCGCAAATTTTTGATTTCACTCCTCACTACCTATCACAGTTTTGAAAGGCCATAAAATGCCAAAATAGCACAAAAAAACAACAAATGACCCCATTTTGGAAAGTAGACACCCCAAGGAAACTGCTGAGAGGCATGTTGAGTTCATTGAATATTTTTTTTTTTTTGTCCAAAGTGATTGAATAATGACAAAAAAAAATCTAAAAGTTGTCACTAAATGATATATTTCTCACACATGCCATGGTTACATGTGGAGTTGCACCCTAAAATACATTCTGCTGTTTCTCCATAGTACAGGGATACCACATGTTTGGGGCTTTTTGGGAGCCTAGCCACGTATGGGACCCCGAAAACCAAGCACCGCCTTCAGCATTTCTAAGGGCGCAAATTTTTGATTTCACTCCTCACTACCTATCACAGTTTCGAAAGGCCATAAAATGCCAAAATAGCACAAAAAAACAACAAATGACCCCATTTTGGAAAGTAGACACCCCAAGGAAACTGCTAATAGGTATGTTGAGTCCATTGATTTTTATTTATTTTTTGTCCAAAGTGATTGAATAATGACAAAAAAAAAAAAATCAATAAGTTGTCACTAAATGATATATTTCTCACACATGCCACGGTTATATGTGGAATTGCATCCCAAAATATATTCTGCTGCTTCTCCTGAGTACGGGGATACCACATGTGTGGGACTTTTTGGAAGCATAGCCGTGTACGGGACCCCAAAAACCAATCACCGCCTTCAGGCTTTCTAAGGGTGTAATTTTTTTATTTCACTCCTCACTACCTATCACAGTTTCGAAAGGCCATAAAATGCCAAAATAGCACAAAAAAAAAACAAATGACCCCATTTTGGAAAGTAGACACCCCAAGGAAACTGCTAAGAGGCATGTTGAGTCCATTGATTTTTATTTATTTTTTGTCCAAAGTGATTGAATAATGACAAATAAAAATCAAAAAGTTGTCACTAAATGATATATTGCTCATACATGCCATGGTTATATGTGGAGTTGCACCCTAAAATACATTCTGCTGCTTCTCCTGAGTATGGGGATACCACATATTTGGGACTTTTTGGGAGCCTAGCCACGTACGGGGCCCCAAAAACCAAGCACCGACTTCAGCATTTCTAAGGGCGCAAATTTTTGATTTCACTCCTCACTACCTATCACAGTTTCGAAGGCCATAAAATGCCAAAATAGCACAAACCCCCCCAAATGACCCCATTTTGGAAAGTAGACACCCCAAGCTATTTGCTGAGAGGCAAGTTGAGTCCATGGAATATTTTTTATTTTTTTGCCCCAAGTGATTGAATAATGAAAATAAAAAAAATGTACAAAACATTGTCACTAAATGATATATTTATCACAGATGCCATGATTATATGTGGAATTTCACCCCACAATACATTCTGCTGCTTCTCCTGAGTATGGGAAATGTGTAGGACTTTTTGGGAGCCTAGCCGCGTATGAGACCCCGAAAACCAAGCACCGCCTTCAAGATTTCTAAGGACATACATTTTTGATTTCACTCACACAAATCTTGAAGGCAGTGCTTTGTTTTCAGGGCCCTGTACGCGGCTAGAAGCAGCAGAATGTATTTTGGGGTGCAATTCCACATATGCCCATGGAATGTGTGAGGAATATATCATTTAGTGACAACGTTTTTTCATTTATTTTTTTGGTCATTATACAAAAAATATATATTCCATGGACTCAACATTCCTCTCAGCAAATAGCTTGGGGTGTCTTCTTTCCAAAATGGGGTCATTTGGGGGGGTTGTGTGCCATCTTCCTTCAAAACTGTGATCGGTAGTGAGGAGTGAAATCAAAAATGTATGCCCTTAGAAAGCCTGAAGGCGGTGCTTGGTTTTTGGGGCCCCATACGCGACTAGGCTCCCAAAAATTTCCACACATGTGGTATCCCCCTACTCAGGAGAAGCAGCAGAATGTATTTTGGGGTGCAATTCCACATATAACCATGGCATGTGTGAGCAATATATCCTTTAGTGACAACTTTTTGTAAACATTTTATTTATTTTTGTCATTATTTAATCACTTGGGACCAAAAAAATAAAATATTTAATGGACTTAACATGCCTCTCAGAAGTTTCCTTGGGGTGTCTACTCTCCAAAATGGGGTCATTTGGGGGGGTTTTGTACTGCTTTGCCATTTTAGCACATCAAAGAATGAGGTAGGCAGTCATAAAATAAAAGCTGTTTAAATTCCAGAAAATTTACCCTAGTTTGTAGACGCTATGGGCCAGATTCATAGAGCAATTACGCCTGTCTAACTGGTGTTAGACAGGAGTAATTTCAAATTTCGCGCGCCGTATCACTAGTTTGAATCCTCAAACCATGATACGGCGGCTTCGGGCTTCGATCCGAGAGGCTTACGTCTTCGTAAGCCTTCGGATCTACGCTGCCATCTATTTGCGGCCGCTGGGAGGAGTTCGCGTCGTTTTAATGCGTCGGGATATGCAAATGTTTTTTTACGGCGATTCCCGAAGATACGAGTGGTCGTCGCAATCACTTTCGTCTATTTTTTTGTACGTAATGTTAGAGCAGCTTTTTGCAGCTCTAACGTTACGTAGCCCATGTTAAGTATGGCCGTCGTTCCCGCTTCGAATTTATTTAATTTTTTTTTTTGTTTACGTAACTCGTTCGGGACTAGGATCGCCCGTAAACGACGCTACCTAAACAACGAATGACGTCACGACGTGATTTCGCGCAATGCACGGCGGGAAATTTGCGAACGGAGCATGCGCAGATCGATCGCCGTGGGAACGCGCCTATTTTAAATGATTCACGCCCCCTACTCGTCTATATGGATTGCGACGGGAGAAATACACTACGCCGCCGTCGTTTACTGGACTAAATCTACCTGAATTCCACGTAGAGCCAGGTAAAAAACGGAGGCGTAGTGTATTTCTGATACGCTACGATAATCCATTTCTGTGTGAATCTGCCCCTATAACTTTTGCAAAAACCAATAAATATACGCTTACTGCAATTTTTTTTTTACTAAAGACATGTGGCTGAATACATTTTGGCCTAAATGTTTGACTAAAATTTAGTTTATTCGATATTTTTTTACTTTTTGTTATAAGAAAAATCATTTTTTTTCAAAATTTTCGGTCTTTTTCCGTTTATATCGCAAAAAATGAAAATCGCAGAGGCAATCAAATACCATCAAAAGAAAGCTCTATTTGTGGGAAAAAAAGGACGCAAATTTTGTTTTGGTACAACATTGCATGACCGCGCAATTACCAGTTAAAGCAGCGCAGTGCCAAATTGTAAAAACACCTCTGGTCTTTAGCCTGCATATTGGTCCGGGTCTTAAGTGGTGAAATTGTCCCGCTACCTGCAAGTCAACCTATCTACCTCAACCACTATATACATTTGTGTGTGATTTATCGTTAACCTCATTGTGAGGCGATATCCCCCCAAATGGGGGAATGGATCTTAACCGTATCCTTCCCCTTTTTTCACACATCAGGATATACTGTATCTAACCCATAATCCTGTAGTGCAGGATGTTCAGGCAATTAAACCATATTGTTCTGACCATACATGCAGAAATTCGGGACTATTGAACGTCTACACGATCTCCTATTTAATCTAAACCCATACGCAATGGATATTGACAGACTTATAATTATGCCAATTTTTTCTATGAAGTACACCATTGTGTCATATGTTCTACTGTATCATGCACACACCTGATGGGTGCGATTCTGCCGTGGAGTGTGGTGGGCCCCTGTGGCGCCCATCCCTTTGGTGGGATGAGCCCTGGTCCTATGAGGCTTCCCGGCAGGGTGGGGGGGGGGGTTTAGCTGGCCAGCTAGAACCTGTCCTAGGTAGCCAATATAACCTACATGTATATACAGCTAAACCTGATAGGAACCTAGTGTAGAGCACATGTTTATATGTGAGAGACAAAAGCAAAGTTATTCACAGTTGAATTCATGCCAGAAAGCATAGAGTTAAGCTTTTGTGACTCATCATAAGCCTTGGCCCAATCACAGCTAATCTCACATTGAGTCTTGACCAGTCACAGCCAGCTTTACAAACACTCTGTCTGGGAGGTTCCTAATACTCCATGTGCTGCTAGATTATTCCACACAGAGACAGAGAGCCACATAGAGACAGAAACACAGAGCAGACACACAAGGCCATAGTCTTGTTTTATGGAAGCCAGGGGATAAAAATAGGTATGTGACACAGTTGTGTATATATATATATATATATATATATATATATATATATATGTTCTTATTGTAAATAGTGTGGTTAGAACTGTATAGTGATCTAGTTGTGTGTTCACTTGTAGTTCCACCATACCGAACCATAACTTCAAACCATACCTCCTAACCTAATTCACAAACCAAACCCAACTAAGCTAACCCTGCAAAAGCAACCCTGCAAACCAAGTTGAAAACAACAGAGTTATACCCTTCAGAGAAATCAGAGAATGCTTTGATATCTTACAGAGAGAGAGAGAGGGAGAGAGAGAGAGAGAGTTAATACTGAAGAAAGAAATATATCCACCATCTTATGTTAAATAACAAGATTGAATATTTGAACCACCACTTTCTGTTATACTTTATTCATCACGTGTTTTTGTACATGGACTGCCTGCTGCAAAGCAGCTGCATTATATATGAAGAGAAGTGAAGTTAATAAAGAAGTTATTTTAAGTATTTGGTGTGCTCTTTAAACCTACTGCTTCCATAGAACGACAATAGAGGAATTTCAGAGTAATAGACAGTCATTTTAGACTGAAAAGTCAGAGATATCACAATTCTTCTAATGCCACAGCGCATAGTTACATAGTTAGTTACATAGTTAGTCAGGTTGAAAAAAGACACAAGTCCATCCAGTTCAACCATAAAAAAAAATAAACAAACAAAATAAAACACAGTACATCCCATACACCCAACTCCATATCCACAGTTGATCCAGAGGAAGGCAAAAAACCCCAGCAGAGCGATGATCCAATTTGCTACCGGAGGGGAAAAAATTATTTCCTGATCCCCCGAGAGGCAATCGGATTTACCCCGGATCAACTTTACCTACAGAACGTAGTACTCAGTTATATTATGTGTATTTAGGAAAGAATCCAGGCCCTTCTTAAAGCAATCTACTAAGCTGGCCAGAACCACCTCTGGAGGGAGTCTGTTCCACATTTTCACAGCTCTTACTGTGAAGAAACCTTTCCGTATTTGGAGGTGAAATCTCTTTTCCTCCAGACGTAAAGAGTGCCCCCTTGTCCTCAGCGTTGACCTTAAAGTGAATAACTCAACACCAAGTTCGCTATATCGACCTCTTATATATTTGTACATAATGCCACAGCGCATGAGGCACTTCATAGTGCTGCGGCTGCCACAGGGGGGGTCAGCATTGTCTGTCCCCCCCCCTGCACTGCTTTTGTTGGCGGATGTATCTGCCGACTTTAGCTTCACCCTGCCGGCAGCATCCTTTGTTCATCTCTGGACTGTTTTTGACTAGATGCGCGTGTGCGATTTTTTTTCGGCATTCGCGCAACACCATGACATCATGCGATTTGCTGCGGAGATGACGGCAACAGCCGGGACGACTTCGCCATCCAGGACGCTGAGGCAGCCACAAGGAGGCTGCCCCCAAGCCACCTGGATGCCATTTCACCAGGGAGAGTGGGGAAGGAGACATCACCTGCATCTGCTTACCCTAATTGCCTTTGGTATATATCAATGACCAGCTCCTTGCAGATCACACTATGATCACTTGCAGATCCTATGGACCACACTGCACATATCCTCTCCTGGTTCCCAGTCACCAACTTTTCTGCCTAACCGCAGCTAAACCTATATATTTCAATATATACTAACCTACATAATACAAGGTAAATGTCTACATTACACATATATACTTACGATTTAACCTCTTTGATACTCATTTTATTTTTCACTAATTAGGCTCATTCACTCACACTCCAACACTCATTTGCAGTTACACACACACACACATTTGTTTTTATAAAGGAGAAAAAAACTGCGCCAATAAACATATACAACAATAAAGTCCTTATAAGATGTATATATATTAAAGTCCACAAAAGTGCATGTAGTTAAACGACACCCAAGTGATTGATATGATCCAGTGAACCGCCACCGTATGGACAGAGGCTTACCAGCAAGTAGTGGGTTAACAGCATATCACAGCTCCACAGCTGTTCACAGGATGAAGACGGAAGACAAATGGTAAGACACAAAGTCAGCAGATGACAGGAAACCAGCAGACATCCAACTCAAACAGCCGCTCAAGGGTCAAGCAGATGACAATAATGGAATCCAGAGTGTAGTCTTATAGATGGTCCTCAATGCAGGTGCAGGTAACGCCAAACATAATGAAAAAAACGAAGGGACCGCACATAGTGTAAAACCATCAGGGAGATTTAATATCGAATAATAAAAGCTACTTACAAACGAATATGAGATTCGATCATAAAACGAAAAATTGGATACGATCCTAAAACGAATACCGGCCGGCAACAAGAGGAGCCCTTCCTCACAACGTCGAACGCGGTGGTGTCACTGCACGCCAATAACCCAGACGCGTTTTGTCACAAAATGACATTATCAATGGTTTTTACATTGCTTAAACACCACAGCTCATATCCTGCGGGTAACATCTAAAACACATACACATATACACAACACACCAATTAACCCTTTCTTACTTTCACATATTATTTTACATTAATCCCATTTTTTTTGTTCATCTTGATCACTTTCTGTATTACACACAACGCCCCATCACTCCAATTTGATCTTTAACACCTCACTGTCCCTGCTGGGCTTGCCACATCACTCACACAACCTTCACCAATCCCAACACTTTTTTACTTCATTATTGCACCTTAATCTACTATAATCAGACTCCATCTTACATTGTATACCAACATACCTCATTACCCATACCCCTAGAAGTTAGCCATACTTCTGGGATTTTTGGTACCTGATGAGGCATTATGATAGCATTTGGTCCATATACTTCTATTAATCCATGTTAATGTGCTAAGAGCCTATATACCCATAACCTTTACACTTTATTATGGTCATTGATTGGGGATTCATTGCAGGTTCCGATTCTCCCTTTCCCTGGAGGGTGTCAATCTTGTGTGGCTCCTTGCAAGCTTCTTGGGCCGGGCTCTTCCACTGTGGGGGAGTGGCCTCCCCTATGGGATCCCCCTCATCAACTGGCGATTCACTACCCATCTGGCCATGGGACCATCCACTCTACTTCAGTGGTAAATATCTCATGTTAGATCCCAAATAGGACTTATGATGATGTTTTCATATATCTGAAACTATGCTATGTGTTTTATAGAGCTAACTTCCCCCTGATGATGACCGTTACAGAGGTCGAAACACGTTGGGGTTTCCTTTACGTCCAGCTATCTGATGTGGAACCATGTGCACAGTATTGTGTAAACTTGAATACAAGCTACATTGTGGATTATGTATTTTACCTATTGGCCATTTTTTTTAAATGTTATAACTTCATTCATTGTGATACCTGTACAATTTTAATAAATGTACCCCTTTTTGCTATCCATTTGCAAATTTTTCTACTACATTACATTGCTGTCCAAAGCCCCACCGGGGGAACCTTCCCATTCTTCTTCTAAGTGAGATACATTACCCGTTTTATATTAGAGATCAGTACAGAGAATGAATTCCCGAAACTTCTATCATTTTGCAACCCCATAATGTATGGAATAGATTGCCTACCTGCTTTCAATTTCTTCAGCAGAGCCAAAAATGAGAAAAGTATATTTTGTAAAGCCTATATTATGAAGTCATGTACCATCTAGTCAAGATCTTTTTTGGAGGTTCCCTTCTAATTTTAACATTGCTGCAGTCTTAGGCCTCGTACACACGTGGCAATTCATTTGTTCAAATCGGTCGGACCGATTTGAACAAATCTGTCTCTTTGGATTTTGGTTTGCTCGCGTGTACACACGAGCAAACCAAAATCCCCGCCAGCAGACAGCGCGCTGACGTGTCGGTGACGTTGACGCCGCCACGTCACCGCACCAGGAAGTAAAACACCTCCGCGCATGCGCCAAATCCATTCGGCGCCGGTGCGAGACGACATGTCTGCTGGTAAGTGTACTAACCAGCAGACATGTTGGGCGGACGGGTTCCCACCCGATAGATTTCAAAACATGCTTTGAAATCTGTCGGGTGGCCAAATCCGTCGGCTCGCCCGTACACACGATCGAATCTGTCTGCTGGGATGGTCTAGCAGACCGTTTCCAGCAGACAGATTTGATCGTGTGTACGCGGCCTTAGAGATGCATTGAAATAGGCTATAGAAAAGGATATACCTATCTAATTCTTGTGTATAGGGTAAGTTAGAAATCACCAAATGGGTGAAGGTACAACATTATATCTCTGTTAATGGAATGTATGAAAATGTTTAATCTGGGGGATTATATACTGCATTAGAAATTTCCAAGTAAAATATTAACCATGGATTCCTAGGTAAAATGCAAAGATGGCATCCCCTGAGTTTCTACGTATTTAATCTAAGTTTATAACAAGCCTGGCACTTGTCTACCTTTCAAAAACCTGACTTGGTCGCATCCTATTAAATATGGTGTTACTTCCAAGTGATTTACCAAAATCTTTGAGTACATTTTCAAGTCAGAATTTAGC